>CAUVXE010000241.1:0-20459 GCA_963555765.1 Orthonevra nobilis
AAGAGTGGAAAAATATTTCGAAAAAGTAAGCATTTTCTATATTTAAAATTCGAATATTTTTTGCATTAAGCAGATTTCTTGTAAAATTTTTGTGAATTTGTATTCAGTTTGAATCAAAAATTAATATAAGAAGCACAGTTCATCTAGAATATGACTTTGAAAAAAAATCATTTTTTCGAAATTCTCAAAGGGGGGAGCGGCGGCGAAAAAAAATGATTTTTTTTCGATATCTTCGGATTTCCCCAAAATGCTTGTAATTCGATTCAGACGTTCTCCAATAATACTTTTAATGAAACTCCGGCTTCAAAATCGTGCTTCTTGCTCGTTTAAACAAACATTTCGCTTAATTAATAGGAGAAAATCAAACGTTGATTTTTTTTTCTTACATCATCTCTTTTTACATAATTTTGTGGCAAATATTGAACTCCAAAATATCAGGAAACAGTGACCAAATGCTTAACTTAGTACCTAGACAGCATTATATGTAATAAAACAGTTCTTTTCTGGTAGGAAAAAATATTCGGGAACAGATATGTATTCGATTTCAAGAGTGGAAAAATATTTCGAAAAAGTAAGCATTTTCTATATTTAAAATTCGAATATTTTTTGCATTAAGCAGATTTCTTGTAAAATTTTTGTGAATTTGTATTCAGTTTGAATCAAAAATTAATATAAGAAGCACAGTTCATCTAGAATACGACTTTGAAAAAAAATCATTTTTTCGAAATTCTCAAAGGGGGGAGCGGCGGCGAAAAAATATGATTTTTTTCGATATCTTCGGATTTCCCCAAAATGCTTGTAATTCGATTCAGACGTTCTCCAATAATACTTTTAATGAAACTCCGGCTTCAAAATCGTGCTTCTTGCTCGTTTAAACAAACATTTCGCTTAATTAATAGGAGAAAATCAAACGTTGATTTTTTTTTCTTACATCATCTCTTTTTACATAATTTTGTGGCAAATATTGAACTCCTAAATATCAGGAAACAGTGACCAAATGCTTAACTTAGTACCTAGACAGCATTATATGTAATAAAACAGTTCTTTTCTGGTAGGAAAAAAGATTCGGGAACAGATACGTATTCGATTTCAAGAGTGGAAAAATATTTCGAAAAAGTAAGCATTTTCTATATTTAAAATTCGAATATTTTTTGCATTAAGCAGATTTCTTGTAAAATTTTTGTGAATTTGTATTCAGTTTGAATCAAAAATTAATATAAGAAGCACAGTTCATCTAGAATACGACTTTGAAAAAAAATCATTTTTTCGAAATTCTCAAAGGGGGGAGCGGCGGCGAAAAAATATGATTTTTTTTCGATATCTTCGGATTTCCCCAAAATGCTTGTAATTCGATTCAGACGTTCTCCAATAATACTTTTAATGAAACTCCGGCTTCAAAATCGTGCTTCTTGCTCGTTTAAACAAACATTTCGCTTAATTAATAGGAGAAAATCCAACCTTGATTTTTTTTCTTACATCATCTCTTTTTACATAATTTTGTGGCAAATATTGAACTCCAAAATATCAGGAAACAGTGACCAAATGCTAAACTTAGTACCTAGACAGCATTATATGTAATAAAACAGTTCTTTTCTGGTAGGAAAAAAGATTCGGGAACAGATATGTATTCGATTTCAAGAGTGGAAAAATATTTCGAAAAAGTAAGCACTTTCTATATTTAAAATTCGAATATTTTTTGCATTAAGCAGATTTCTTGTAAAATTTTTGTGAATTTGTATTCAGTTTGAATCAAAAATTAATATAAGAAGCACAGTTCATCTAGAATATGACTTTGAAAAAAAATCATTTTTTTCGAAATTCTCAAAGGGGGGAGCGGCGGTGAAAAAATATGATTTTTTTTCGATATCTTCGGATTTCCCCAAAATGCTTGTAATTCGATTCAGTCGTTCTCCAATAATACTTTTAATGAAACTCCGGCTTCAAAATCGTGCTTCTTGCTCATTTAAACAAACATTTCGCTTAATTAATAGGAGAAAATCAAACGTTGATTTTTTTTTTCTTACATCATCTCTTTTTACATAATTTTGTTGCAAATATTGAACTCCAAAATATCAGGAAACAGTGACCAAATGCTAAACTTAGTACCTAGACAGCATTATATGTAATAAAACAGTTCTTTTCTGGTAGGAAAAAAGATTCGGGAACAGATACGTATTCGATTACAAGAGTGGAAAAATATTTCGAAAAAGTAAGCATTTTCTATATTTAAAATTCGAATATTTTTTGCATTAAGCAGATTTCTTGTAAAATTTTTGTGAATTTGTATTCAGTTTGAATCAAAAATTAATATAAGAAGCACAGTTCATCTAGAATACGACTTTGAAAAAAAATCATTTTTTCGAAAGTCTCAAAGGGGGGAGCGGCGGCGAAAAAATATGATTTTTTTTCGATATCTTCGGATTTTCCCAAAATGCTTGTAATTCGATTCAGACGTTCTCCAATAATACTTTTAATGAAACTCCGGCTTCAAAATCGTGCTTCTTGCTCATTTAAACAAACATTTCGCTTAATTAATAGGAGAAAATCAAACGTTGATTTTTTTTCTTACATCATCTCTTTTTACATAATTTTGTTGCAAATATTGAACTCCAAAATATCAGGAAACAGTGACCAAATGCTAAACTTAGTACCTAGACAGCATTATATGTAATAAAACAGTTCTTTTCTGGTAGGAAAAAAGATTCGGGAACAGATACGTATTCGATTACAAGAGTGGAAAAATATTTCGAAAAAGTAAGCATTTTCTATATTTAAAATTCGAATATTTTTTGCATTAAGCAGATTTCTTGTAAAATTTTTGTGAATTTGTATTCAGTTTGAATCAAAAATTAATATAAGAAGCACAGTTCATCTAGAATACGACTTTGAAAAAAAATCATTTTTTCGAAATTCTCAAAGGGGGGAGCGGCGGCGAAAAATGATTTTTTTTCGATATCTTCGGATTTCCCCAAAATGCTTGTAATTCGATTCAGACGTTCTCCAATAATATTTTTAATGAAACTCCGGCTTCAAAATCGTGCTTCTTGCTCATTTAAACAAACATTTCGCTTAATTAATAGGAGAAAATCAAACGTTGATTTTTTTTTCTTACATCATCTCTTTTTACATAATTTTGTTGCAAATATTGAACTCCAAAATATCAGGAAACAGTGACCAAATGCTAAACTTAGTACCTAGACAGCATTATATGTAATAAAACAGTTCTTTTCTGGTAGGAAAAAAGATTCGGGAACAGATACGTATTCGATTACAAGAGTGGAAAAATATTTCGAAAAAGTAAGCACTTTCTATATTTAAAATTCGAATATTTTTTGCATTAAGCAGATTTCTTGTAAAATTTTTGTGAATTTGTATTCAGTTTGAATCAAAAATTAATATAAGAAGCACAGTTCATCTAGAATATGACTTTGAAAAAAAATCATTTTTTCGAAATTCTCAAAGGGGGGAGCGGCGGCGAAAAAATATGATTTTTTTTCGATATCTTCGGATTTCCCCAAAATGCTTGTAATTCGATTCAGACGCTCTCCAATAATACTTTTAATGAAACTCCGGCTTCAAAATCGTGCTTCTTGCTCGTTTAAACAAACATTTCGCTTAATTAATAGGAGAAAATCCAACCTTGATTTTTTTTTTTACATCATCTCTTTTTACATAATTTTGTGGCAAATATTGAACTCCAAAATATCAGGAAACAGTGACCAAATGCTTAACTTAGTACCTAGACAGCATTATATGTAATAAAACAGTTCTTTTCTGGTAGGAAAAAATATTCGGGAACAGATACGTATTCGATTACAAGAGTGGAAAAATATTTCGAAAAAGTAAGCATTTTCTATATTTAAAATTCGAATATTTTTTGCATTAAGCAGATTTCTTGTAAAATTTTTGTGAATTTGTATTCAGTTTGAATCAAAAATTAATATAAGAAGCACAGTTCATCTAGAATATGACTTTGAAAAAAAATCATTTTTTCGAAATTCTCAAAGGGGGGAGCGGCGGCGAAAAAATATGATTTTTTTTCGATATCTTCGGATTTCCCCAAAATGCTTGTAATGCGATTCAGACGTTCTCCAATAATACTTTTAATGAAACTCCGGCTTCAAAATCGTGCTTCTTGCTCATTTAAACAAACATTTCGCTTAATTAATAGGAGAAAATCAAACCTTGATTTTTTTTTCTTACATCATCTCTTTTAACATAATTTTGTTGAAAATATTGAACTCCAAAAGTTCAGAAAACAGTGACCAAATGCTTAACTTAGTACCTAGACAGCATTATATGTAATAAAACAGTTCTTTTCTGGTAGGAAAAAAGATTCGGGAACAGATACGTATTCGATTTCAAGAGTGGAAAAATATTTCGAAAAAGTAAGCATTTTCTATATTTAAAATTCGAATATTTTTTGCATTAAGCAGATTTCTTGTAAAATTTTTGTGAATTTGTATTCAGTTTGAATCAAAAATTAATATAAGAAGCACAGTTCATCTAGAATATGACTTTGAAAAAAAATCATTTTTTCGAAATTCTCAAAGGGGGGAGCGGCGGCGAAAAAATATGATTTTTTTTCGATATCTTCGGATTTCCCCAAAATGCTTGTAATGCGATTCAGACGTTCTCCAATAATACTTTTAATGAAACTCCGGCTTCAAAATCGTGCTTCTTGCTCATTTAAACAAACATTTCGCTTAATTAATAGGAGAAAATCAAACCTTGATTTTTTTTTCTTACATCATCTCTTTTAACATAATTTTGTTGAAAATATTGAACTCCAAAAGTTCAGAAAACAGTGACCAAATGCTTAACTTAGTACCTAGACAGCATTATATGTAATAAAACAGTTCTTTTCTGGTAGGAAAAAAGATTCGGGAACAGATACGTATTCGATTTCAAGAGTGGAAAAATATTTCGAAAAAGTAAGCATTTTCTATATTTAAAATTCGAATATTTTTTGCATTAAGCAGATTTCTTGTAAAATTTTTGTGAATTTGTATTCAGTTTGAATCAAAAATTAATATAAGAAGCACAGTTCATCTAGAATATGACTTTGAAAAAAAATCATTTTTTCGAAATTCTCAAAGGGGGGAGCGGCGGCGAAAAAATATGATTTTTTTTCGATATCTTCGGATTTCCCCAAAATGCTTGTAATGCGATTCAGACGTTCTCCAATAATACTTTTAATGAAACTCCGGCTTCAAAATCGTGCTTCTTGCTCATTTAAACAAACATTTCGCTTAATTAATAGGAGAAAATCAAACCTTGATTTTTTTTTCTTACATCATCTCTTTTAACATAATTTTGTTGAAAATATTGAACTCCAAAAGTTCAGAAAACAGTGACCAAATGCTTAACTTAGTACCTAGACAGCATTATATGTAATAAAACAGTTCTTTTCTGGTAGGAAAAAAGATTCGGGAACAGATACGTATTCGATTTCAAGAGTGGAAAAATATTTCGAAAAAGTAAGCATTTTCTATATTTAAAATTCGAATATTTTTTGCATTAAGCAGATTTCTTGTAAAATTTTTGTGAATTTGTATTCAGTTTGAATCAAAAATTAATATAAGAAGCACAGTTCATCTAGAATACGACTTTGAAAAAAAATCATTTTTTCGAAATTCTCAAATGGGGGAGCGGCGGCGAAAAAATATGATTTTTTTTCGATATCTTCGGATTTCCCCAAAATGCTTGTAATGCGATTCAGACGTTCTCCAATAATACTTTTAATGAAACTCCGGCTTCAAAATCGTGCTTCTTGCTCATTTAAACAAACATTTCGCTTAATTAATAGGAGAAAATCAAACCTTGATTTTTTTTTCTTACATCATCTCTTTTAACATAATTTTGTTGAAAATATTGAACTCCAAAAGTTCAGAAAACAGTGACCAAATGCTTAACTTAGTACCTAGACAGCATTATATGTAAGAAAACAGTTCTTTTCTGGTAGGAAAAAAGATTCGGGAACAGATACGTATTCGATTTCAAGAGTGGAAAAATATTTCGAAAAAGTAAGCATTTTCTATATTTAAAATTCGAATATTTTTTGCATTAAGCAGATTTCTTGTAAAATTTTTGTGAATTTGTATTCAGTTTGAATCAAAAATTAATATAAGAAGCACAGTTCATCTAGAATATGACTTTGAAAAAAAATCATTTTTTCGAAATTCTCAAAGGGGGGAGCGGCGGCGAAAAAATATGATTTTTTTTCGATATCTTCGGATTTCCCCAAAATGCTTGTAATGCGATTCAGACGTTCTCCAATAATACTTTTAATGAAACTCCGGCTTCAAAATCGTGCTTCTTGCTCATTTAAACAAACATTTCGCTTAATTAATAGGAGAAAATCAAACCTTGATTTTTTTTTCTTACATCATCTCTTTTAACATAATTTTGTTGAAAATATTGAACTCCAAAAGTTCAGAAAACAGTGTCCAAATGCTTAACTTAGTACCTAGACAGCATTATATGTAATAAAACAGTTCTTTTCTGGTAGGAAAAAAGATTCGGGAACAGATACGTATTCGATTACAAGAGTGGAAAAATATTTCGAAAAAGTAAGCACTTTCTATATTTAAAATTCGAATATTTTTTGCATTAAGCAGATTTCTTGTAAAATTTTTGTGAATTTGTATTCAGTTTGAATCAAAAATTAATATAAGAAGCACAGTTCATCTAGAATATGACTTTGAAAAAAAATCATTTTTTCGAAATTCTCAAAGGGGGGAGCGGCGGCGAAAAAATATGATTTTTTTTCGATATCTTCGGATTTCCCCAAAATGCTTGTAATTCGATTCAGACGTTCTCCAATAATACTTTTAATGAAACTCCGGCTTCAAAATCGTGCTTCTTGCTCATTTAAACAAACATTTCGCTTAATTAATAGGAGAAAATCAAACGTTGATTTTTTTTCTTACATCATCTCTTTTTACATAATTTTGTTGAAAATATTGAACTCCAAAAGTTCAGAAAACAGTGACCAAATGCTTAACTTAGTACCTAGACAGCATTATATGTAATAAAACAGTTCTTTTCTGGTAGGAAAAAAGATTCGGGAACAGATACGTATTCGATTTCAAGAGTGGAAAAATATTTCGAAAAAGTAAGCATTTTCTATATTTAAAATTCGAATATTTTTTGCATTAAGCAGATTTCTTGTAAAATTTTTGTGAATTTGTATTCAGTTTGAATCAAAAATTAATATAAGAAGCACAGTTCATCTAGAATATGACTTTGAAAAAAAATCATTTTTTCGAAATTCTCAAAGGGGGGAGCGGCGGCGAAAAAATATGATTTTTTTCGATATCTTCGGATTTCCCCAAAATGCTTGTAATTCGATTCAGACGTTCTCCAATAATACTTTTAATGAAACTCCGGCTTCAAAATCGTGCTTCTTGCTCGTTTAAACAAACATTTCGCTTAATTAATAGGAGAAAATCAAACGTTGATTTTTTTTTCTTACATCATCTCTTTTTACATAATTTTGTGGCAAATATTGAACTCCTAAATATCAGGAAACAGTGACCAAATGCTTAACTTAGTACCTAGACAGCATTATATGTAATAAAACAGTTCTTTTCTGGTAGGAAAAAAGATTCGGGAACAGATACGTATTCGATTTCAAGAGTGGAAAAATATTTCGAAAAAGTAAGCATTTTCTATATTTAAAATTCGAATATTTTTTGCATTAAGCAGATTTCTTGTAAAATTTTTGTGAATTTGTATTCAGTTTGAATCAAAAATTAATATAAGAAGCACAGTTCATCTAGAATATGACTTTGAAAAAAAATCATTTTTTCGAAATTCTCAAAGGGGGGAGCGGCGGCGAAAAAATATGATTTTTTTTCGATATCTTCGGATTTCCCCAAAATGCTTGTAATTCGATTCAGACGTTCTCCAATAATACTTTTAATGGAACTCCGGCTTCAAAATCGTGCTTCTTGCTCGTTTAAACAAACATTTCGCTTAATTAATAGGAGAAAATCAAACCTTGATTTTTTTTTCTTACATCATCTCTTTTAACATAATTTTGTTGAAAATATTGAACTCCAAAAGTTCAGAAAACTGTGTCCAAATGCTTAACTTAGTACCTAGACAGCATTATATGTAATAAAACAGTTCTTTTCTGGTAGGAAAAAAGATTCGGGAACAGATACGTATTCGATTTCAAGAGTGGAAAAATATTTCGAAAAAGTAAGCATTTTCTATATTTAAAATTCGAATATTTTTTGCATTAAGCAGATTTCTTGTAAAATTTTTGTGAATTTGTATTCAGTTTGAATCAAAAATTAATATAAGAAGCACAGTTCATCTAGAATACGACTTTGAAAAAAAATCATTTTTTCGAAATTCTCAAAGAGGGGAGCGGCGGCGAAAAAATATGATTTTTTTTCGATATCTTCGGATTTCCCCAAAATGCTTGTAATTCGATTCAGACGTTCTCCAATAATACTTTTAATGAAACTCCGGCTTCAAAATCGTGCTTCTTGCTCATTTAAACAAACATTTCGCTTAATTAATAGGAGAAAATCAAACCTTGATTTTTTTTTCTTACATCATCTCTTTTAACATAATTTTGTTGAAAATATTAAACTCCAAAAGTTCAGAAAACAGTGACCAAATGCTTAACTTAGTACCTAGACAGCATTATATGTAATAAAACAGTTCTTTTCTGGTAGGAAAAAAGATTCGGGAACAGATACGTATTCGATTTCAAGAGTGGAAAAATATTTCGAAAAAGTAAGCATTTTCTATATTTAAAATTCGAATATTTTTTGCATTAAGCAGATTTCTTGTAAAATTTTTGTGAATTTGTATTCAGTTTGAATCAAAAATTAATATAAGAAGCACAGTTCATCTAGAATACGACTTTGAAAAAAATCATTTTTTCGAAATTCTCAAAGGGGGGAGCGGCGGCGAAAAAATATGATTTTTTTTCGATATCTTCGGATTTCCCCAAAATGCTTGTAATTCGATTCAGTCGTTCTCCAATAATACTTTTAATGAAACTCCGGCTTCAAAATCGTGCTTCTTGCTCGTTTAAACAAACATTTCGCTTAATTAATAGGAGAAAATCCAACCTTGATTTTTTTTCTTACATCATCTCTTTTTACATAATTTTGTGGCAAATATTGAACTCCAAAATATCAGGAAACAATGACCAAATGCTTAACTTAGTACCTAGACAGCATTATATGTAATAAAACAGTTCTTTTCTGGTAGGAAAAAATATTCGGGAACAGATATGTATTCGATTTCAAGAGTGGAAAAATATTTCGAAAAAGTAAGCATTTTCTATATTTAAAATTCGAATATTTTTTGCATTAGGCAGATTTCTTGTAAAATTTTTGTGAATTTGTATTCAGTTTGAATCAAAAATTAATATAAGAAGCACAGTTCATCTAGAATATGACTTTGAAAAAAAATCATTTTTTCGAAATTCTCAAAGGGGGGAGCGGCGGCGAAAAAATATGATTTTTTTTCGATATCTTCGGATTTCCCCAAAATGCTTGTAATTCGATTCAGTCGTTCTCCAATAATACTTTTAATGAAACTCCGGCTTCAAAATCGTGCTTCTTGCTCATTTAAACAAACATTTCGCTTAATTAATAGGAGAAAATAAAACGTTGATTTTTTTTTCTTACATCATCTCTTTTTACATAATTTTGTTGCAAATATTGAACTCCAAAATATCAGGAAACAGTGACCAAATGCTTAACTTAGTACCTAGACAGCATTATATGTAATTAAACAGTTCTTTTCTGGTAGGAAAAAATATTCGGGAACAGATACGTATTCGATTTCAAGAGTGGAAAAATATTTCGAAAAAGTAAGCATTTTCTATATTTAAAATTCGAATATTTTTTGCATTAAGCAGATTTCTTGTAAAATTTTTGTGAATTTGTATTCAGTTTGAATCAAAAATTAATATAACAAGCACAGTTCATCTAGAATATGACTTTGAAAAAAAATCATTTTTTCGAAATTCTCAAAGGGGGGAGCGGCGGCGAAAAAATATGATTTTTTTTCGATATCTTCGGATTTCCCCAAAATGCTTGTAATTCGATTCAGTCGTTCTCCAATAATACTTTTAATGAAACTCCGGCTTCAAAATCGTGCTTCTTGCTCATTAAAACAAACATTTCGCTTAATTAATAGGAGAAAATCAAACCTTGATTTTTTTTTCTTACATCATCTCTTTTAACATAATTTTGTTGAAAATATTGAACTCCAAAAGTTCAGAAAACAGTGTCCAAATGCTTAACTTAGTACCTAGACAGAATTATATGTAATAAAACAGTTCTTTTCTGGTAGGAAAAAAGATTCGGGAACAGATACGTATTCGATTTCAAGAGTGGAAAAATATTTCGAAAAAGTAAGCATTTTCTATATTTAAAATTCGAATATTTTTTGCATTAAGCAGATTTCTTGTAAAATTTTTGTGAATTTGTATTCAGTTTGAATCAAAAATTAATATAAGAAGCACAGTTCATCTAGAATACGACTTTGAAAAAAAATCATTTTTTCGAAATTCTCAAAGGGGGGAGCGGCGGCGAAAAAATGATTTTTTTTTCGATATCTTCGGATTTCCCCAAAATGCTTGTAATTCGATTCAGACGTTCTCCAATAATACTTTTAATGAAACTCCGGCTTCAAAATCGTGCTTCTTGCTCATTTAAACAAACATTTCGCTAAATTAATAGGAGAAAATCAAACCTTGATTTTTTTTCTTACATCATCTCTTTTAACATAATTTTGTTGAAAATATTGAACTCCAAAAGTTCAGAAAACAGTGACCAAATGCTTAACTTAGTACCTAGACAGCATTATATGTAATAAAACAGTTCTTTTCTGGTAGGAAAAAAGATTCGGGAACAGATACGTATTCGATTTCAAGAGTGGAAAAATATTTCGAAAAAGTAAGCATTTTCTATATTTAAAATTCGAATATTTTTTGCATTAAGCAGATTTCTTGTAAAATTTTTGTGAATTTGTATTCAGTTTGAATCAAAAATTAATATAAGAAGCACAGTTCATCTAGAATATGACTTTGAAAAAAAATCATTTTTTCGAAATTCTCAAAGGGGGGAGCGGCGGCGAAAAAATATGATTTTTTACGATATCTTCGGATTTCCCCAAAATGCTTGTAATTCGATTCAGACGTTCTCCAATAATACTTTTAATGAAACTCCGGCTTCAAAATCGTGCTTCTTGCTCATTTAAACAAACATTTCGCTTAATTAATAGGAGAAAATCAAACGTTGATTTTTTTTTCTTACATCATCTCTTTTTACATAATTTTGTGGCAAATATTGAACTCCAAAATATAAGGAAACAGTGACCAAATGCTTAACTTAGTACCTAGACAGCATTATATGTAATAAAACAGTTCTTTTCTGGTAGGAAAAAATATTCGGGAACAGATATGTATTCGATTTCAAGAGTGGAAAAATATTTCGAAAAAGTAAGCATTTTCTATATTTAAAATTCGAATGTTTTTTGCATTAAGCAGATTTCTTGTAAAATTTTTGTGAATTTGTATTCAGTTTGAATCAAAAATTAATATAAGAAGCACAGTTCATCTAGAATACGACTTTGAAAAAAAATCATTTTTTCGAAATTCTCAAAGGGGGGAGCGGCGGCGAAAAAATATGATTTTTTTTTGATATCTTCGGATTTCTCCAAAATGCTTGTAATTCGATTCAGTCGTTCTCCAATAATACTTTTAATGAAACTCCGGCTTCAAAATCGTGCTTCTTGCTCGTTTAAACAAACATTTCGCTTAATTAATAGGAGAAAATCCAACCTTGATTTTTTTTCTTACATCATCTCTTTTTACATAATTTTGTGGCAAATATTGAACTCCAAAATATCAGGAAACAGTGACCAAATGCTTAACTTAGTACCTAGACAGCATTATATGTAATAAAACAGTTCTTTTCTGGTAGGAAAAAATATTCGGGAACAGATATGTATTCGATTTCAAGAGTGGAAAAATATTTCGAAAAAGTAAGCATTTTCTATATTTAAAATTCGAATATTTTTTGCATTAAGCAGATTTCTTGTAAAATTTTTGTGAATTTGTATTCAGTTTGAATCAAAAATTAATATAAGAAGCACAGTTCATCTAGAATATGACTTTGAAAAAAAATCATTTTTTCGAAATTCTCAAAGGGGGGAGCGGCGGCGAAAAAATATGATTTTTTTTCGATATCTTCGGATTTCCCCAAAATGCTTGTAATTCGATTCAGTCGTTCTCCAATAATACTTTTAATGAAACTCCGGCTTCAAAATCGTGCTTCTTGCTCATTAAAACAAACATTTCGCTTAATTAATAGGAGAAAATAAAACGTTGATTTTTTTTTCTTACATCATCTCTTTTTACATAATTTTGTTGCAAATATTGAACTCCAAAATATCAGGAAACAGTGACCAAATGCTTAACTTAGTACCTAGACAGCATTATATGTAATAAAACAGTTCTTTTCTGGTAGGAAAAAATATTCGGGAACAGATACGTATTCGATTTCAAGAGTGGAAAAATATTTCGAAAAAGTAAGCATTTTCTATATTTAAAATTCGAATATTTTTTGCATTAAGCAGATTTCTTGTAAAATTTTTGTGAATTTGTATTCAGTTTGAATCAAAAATTAATATAAGAAGCACAGTTCATCTAGAATATGACTTTGAAAAAAAATCATTTTTTCGAAATTCTCAAAGGGGGGAGCGGCGGCGAAAAAATATGATTTTTTTTCGATATCTTCGGATTTCCCCAAAATGCTTGTAATTCGATTCAGTCGTTCTCCAATAATACTTTTAATGAAACTCCGGCTTCAAAATCGTGCTTCTTGCTCATTTAAACAAACATTTCGCTTAATTAATAGGAGAAAATCAAACCTTGATTTTTTTTTCTTACATCATCTCTTTTAACATAATTTTGTTGAAAATATTGAACTCCAAAAGTTCAGAAAACAGTGTCCAAATGCTTAACTTAGTACCTAGACAGCATTATATGTAATAAAACAGTTCTTTTCTGGTAGGAAAAAAGATTCGGGAACAGATACGTATTCGATTTCAAGAGTGGAAAAATATTTCGAAAAAGTAAGCATTTTCTATATTTAAAATTCGAATATTTTTTGCATTAAGCAGATTTCTTGTAAAATTTTTGTGAATTTGTATTCAGTTTGAATCAAAAATTAATTAAGAAGCACAGTTCATCTAGAATACGACTTTGAAAAAAAATCATTTTTTCGAAATTCTCAAAGGGGGGAGCGGCGGCGAAAAAATATGATTTTTTTTCGATATCTTCGGATTTCCCCAAAATGCTTGTAATTCGATTCAGTCGTTCTCCAATAATACTTTTAATGAAACTCCGGCTTCAAAATCGTGCTTCTTGCTCATTAAAACAAACATTTCGCTTAATTAATAGGAGAAAATAAAACGTTGATTTTTTTTTCTTACATCATCTCTTTTTACATAATTTTGTTGCAAAAATTGAACTCCAAAATATCAGGAAACAGTGACCAAATGCTTAACTTAGTACCTAGACAGCATTATATGTAATAAAACATTTCTTTTTTGGTAGGAAAAAATATTCGGGAACAGATACGTATTCGATTTCAAGAGTGGAAAAATATTTCGAAAAAGTAAGCATTTTCTATATTTAAAATTCGAATATTTTTTGCATTAAGCAGATTTCTTGTAAAATTTTTGTGAATTTGTATTCAGTTTGAATCAAAAATTAATATAAGAAGCACAGTTCATCTAGAATATGACTTTGAAAAAAAATCATTTTTTCGAAATTCTCAAAGGGGGGAGCGGCGGCGAAAAAATATGATTTTTTTTCGATATCTTCGGATTTCCCCAAAATGCTTGTAATTCGATTCAGTCGTTCTCCAATAATACTTTTAATGAAACTCCGGCTTCAAAATCGTGCTTCTTGCTCATTTAAACAAACATTTCGCTTAATTAATAGGAGAAAATCAAACCTTGATTTTTTTTTCTTACATCATCTCTTTTTACATAATTTTGTTGCAAATATTGAACTCCAAAAGTTCAGAAAACAGTGTCCAAATGCTTAACTTAGTACCTAGACAGCATTATATGTAATAAAACAGTTCTTTTCTGGTAGGAAAAAATATTCGGGAACAGATACGTATTCGATTTCAAGAGTGGAAAAATATTTCGAAAAAGTAAGCATTTTCTATATTTAAAATTCGAATATTTTTTGCATTAAGCAGATTTCTTGTAAAATTTTTGTGAATTTGTATTCAGTTTGAATCAAAAATTAATATAAGAAGCACAGTTCATCTAGAATATGACTTTGAAAAAAAATCATTTTTTCGAAATTCTCAAAGGGGGGAGCGGCGGCGAAAAAATATGATTTTTTTTCGATATCTTCGGATTTCCCCAAAATGCTTGTAATTCGATTCAGTCGTTCTCCAATAATACTTTTAATGAAACTCCGGCTTCAAAATCGTGCTTCTTGCTCATTTAAACAAACATTTCGCTTAATTAATAGGAGAAAATCAAACCTTGATTTTTTTTTCTTACATCATCTCTTTTAACATAATTTTGTTGAAAATATTGAACTCCAAAAGTTCAGAAAACAGTGTCCAAATGCTTAACTTAGTACCTAGACAGCATTATATGTAATAAAACAGTTCTTTTCTGGTAGGAAAAAAGATTCGGGAACAGATACGTATTCGATTTCAAGAGTGGAAAAATATTTCGAAAAAGTAAGCATTTTCTATATTTAAAATTCGAATATTTTTTGCATTAAGCAGATTTCTTGTAAAATTTTTGTGAATTTGTATTCAGTTTGAATCAAAAATTAATATAAGAAGCACAGTTCATCTAGAATATGACTTTGAAAAAAAATCATTTTTTCGAAATTCTCAAAGGGGGGAGCGGCGGCGAAAAAATATGATTTTTTTTCGATATCTTCGGATTTCCCCAAAATGCTTGTAATTCGATTCAGTCGTTCTCCAATAATACTTTTAATGAAACTCCGGCTTCAAAATCGTGCTTCTTGCTCATTTAAACAAACATTTCGCTTAATTAATAGGAGAAAATCAAACCTTGATTTTTTTTTCTTACATCATCTCTTTTAACATAATTTTGTTGAAAATATTGAACTCCAAAAGTTCAGAAAACAGTGTCCAAATGCTTAACTTAGTACCTAGACAGCATTATATGTAATAAAACAGTTCTTTTCTGGTAGGAAAAAAGATTCGGGAACAGATACGTATTCGATTTCAAGAGTGGAAAAATATTTCGAAAAAGTAAGCATTTTCTATATTTAAAATTCGAATATTTTTTGCATTAAGCAGATTTCTTGTAAAATTTTTGTGAATTTGTATTCAGTTTGAATCAAAAATTAATTAAGAAGCACAGTTCATCTAGAATACGACTTTGAAAAAAAATCATTTTTTCGAAATTCTCAAAGGGGGGAGCGGCGGCGAAAAAATATGATTTTTTTTCGATATCTTCGGATTTCCCCAAAATGCTTGTAATTCGATTCAGACGTTCTCCAATAATACTTTTAATGAAACTCCGGCTTCAAAATCGTGCTTCTTGCTCATTTAAACAAACATTTCGCTTAATTAATAGGAGAAAATCAAACCTTGATTTTTTTTCTTACATCATCTCTTTTAACATAATTTTGTTGAAAATATTGAACTCCAAAAGTTCAGAAAACAGTGACCAAATGCTTAACTTAGTACCTAGACAACATTATATGTAATAAAACAGTTCTTTTCTGGTAGGAAAAAAGATTCGGGAACAGATACGTATTCGATTTCAAGAGTGGAAAAATATTTCGAAAAAGTAAGCATTTTCTATATTTAAAATTCGAATATTTTTTGCATTAAGCAGATTTCTTGTAAAATTTTTATGAATTTGTATTCAGTTTGAATCAAAAATTAATATAAGAAGCACAGTTCATCTAGAATATGACTTTGAAAAAAAATCATTTTTTCGAAATTCTCAAAGGGGGGAGCGGCGGCGAAAAAATATGATTTTTTACGATATCTTCGGATTTCCCCAAAATGCTTGTAATTCGATTCAGACGTTCTCCAATAATACTTTTAATGAAACTCCGGCTTCAAAATCGTGCTTCTTGCTCATTTAAACAAACATTTCGCTTAATTAATAGGAGAAAATCAAACGTTGATTTTTTTTTCTTACATCATCTCTTTTTACATAATTTTGTGGCAAATATTGAACTCCAAAATATCAGGAAACAGTGACCAAATGCTTAACTTAGTACCTAGACAGCATTATATGTAATAAAATAGTTCTTTTCTGGTAGGAAAAAATATTCGGGAACAGATATGTATTCGATTTCAAGAGTGGAAAAATATTTCGAAAAAGTAAGCATTTTCTATATTTAAAATTCGAATATTTTTTGCATTAAGCAGATTTCTTGTAAAATTTTTGTGAATTTGTATTCAGTTTGAATCAAAAATTAATATAAGAAGCACAGTTCATCTAGAATACGACTTTGAAAAAAAATCATTTTTTCGAAATTCTCAAAGGGGGGAGCGGCGGCGAAAAAATATGATTTTTTTTCGATATCTTCGGATTTCCCCAAAATGTTTGTAATTCGATTCAGACGTTCTCCAATAATACTTTTAATGAAACTCCGGCTTCAAAATCGTGCTTCTTGCTCATTTAAACAAACATTTCGCTTAATTAATAGGAGAAAATCAAACCTTGATTTTTTTTTCTTACATCATCTCTTTTAACATAATTTTGTTGAAAATATTGAACTCCAAAAGTTCAGAAAACAGTGTCCAAATGCTTAACTTAGTACCTAGACAGCATTATATGTAATAAAACAGTTCTTTTCTGGTAGGAAAAAAGATTCGGGAACAGATACGTATTCGATTTCAAGAGTGGAAAAATATTTCGAAAAAGTAAGCATTTTCTATATTTAAAATTCGAATATTTTTTGCATTAAGCAGATTTCTTGTAAAATTTTTGTGAATTTGTATTCAGTTTGAATCAAAAATTAATATAAGAAGCACAGTTCATCTAGAATACGACTTTGAAAAAAAATCATTTTTTCGAAATTCTCAAAGGGGGGAGCGGCGGCGAAAAAATATGATTTTTTTTCGATATCTTCGGATTTCCCCAAAATGCTTGTAATTCGATTCAGACGTTCTCCAATAATACTTTTAATGAAACTCCGGCTTCAAAATCGTGCTTCTTGCTCATTTAAACAAACATTTCGCTTAATTAATAGGAGAAAATCAAACCTTGATTTTTTGTTCTTACATCATCTCTTTTAACATAATTTTGTTGAAAATATTGAACTCCAAAAGTTCAGAAAACAGTGACCAAATGCTAAACTTAGTACATAGACAGCATTATATGTAATAAAACAGTTCTTTTCTGGTAGGAAAAAAGATTCGGGAACAGATACGTATTCGATTACAAGAGTGGAAAAATATTTCGAAAAAGTAAGCATTTTCTATATTTAAAATTCGAATATTTTTTGCATTAAGCAGATTTCTTGTAAAATTTTTGTGAATTTGTATTCAGTTTGAATCAAAAATTAATATAAGAAGCACAGTTCATCTAGAATACGACTTTGAAAAAAAATCATTTTTTCGAAATTCTCAAAGGGGGGAGCGGCGGCGAAAAAATATGATTTTTTTTCGATATCTTCGGATTTCCCCAAAATGCTTGTAATTCGATTCAGTCGTTCTCCAATAATACTTTTAATGAAACTCCGGCTTCAAAATCGTGCTTCTTGCTCATTTAAACAAACATTTCGCTTAATTAATAGGAGAAAATCAAACGTTGATTTTTTTTTCTTACATCATCTCTTTTTACATAATTTTGTTGCAAATATTGAACTCCGAAATATCAGGAAACAGTGTCCAAATGCTTAACTTAGTACCTAGACAGCATTATATGTAATAAAACAGTTCTTTTCTGGTAGGAAAAAATATTCGGGAACAGATACGTATTCGATTACAAGAGTGGAAAAATATTTCGAAAAAGTAAGCATTTTCTATATTTAAAATTCGAATATTTTTTGCATTAAGCAGATTTCTTGTAAAATTTTTGTGAATTTGTATTCAGTTTGAATCAAAAATTAATATAAGAAGCACAGTTCATCTAGAATACGACTTTGAAAAAAAATCATTTTTTCGAAATTCTCAAAGGGGGGAGTGGCGGCGAAAAAATATGATTTTTTTTCGATATCTTCGGATTTCCCCAAAATGCTTGTAATTCGATTCAGACGTTCTCCAATAATACTTTTAATGAAACTCCGGCTTCAAAATCGTGCTTCTTGCTCGTTTAAACAAACATTTCGCTTAATTAATAGGAGAAAATCCAACCTTGATTTTTTTTCTTACATCATCTCTTTTTACATAATTTTGTGGCAAATATTGAACTCCAAAATATCAGGAAACAGTGACCAAATGCTTAACTTAGTACCTAGACAGCATTATATGTAATAAAACAGTTCTTTTCTGGTAGGAAAAAATATTCGGGAACAGATATGCATTCGATTTCAAGAGTGGAAAAATATTTCGAAAAAGTAAGCATTTTCTATATTTAAAATTCGAATATTTTTTTCATTAAGCAGATTTCTTGTAAAATTTTTGTGAATTTGTATTTAGTTTGAATCAAAAATTAATATAAGAAGCACAGTTCATCTAGAATACGACTTTGAAAAAAAATCATTTTTTCGAAATTCTCAAAGGGGGGAGCGGCGGCGAAAAAATATGATTTTTTTTCGATATCTTCGGATTTACCCAAAATGCTTGTAATTCGATTCAGTCGTTCTCCAATAATACTTTTAATGAAACTCCGGCTTCAAAATCGTGCTTCTTGCTCATTTAAACAAACATTTCGCTTAATTAATAGGAGAAAATCAAACCTTGATTTTTTTTCTTACATCATCTCTTTTTACATAATTTTGTTGCAAATATTGAACTCCAAAATATCAGGAAACAGTGACCAAATGCTTAACTTAGTACCTAGACAGCATTATATGTAATAAAACAGTTCTTTTCTGGTAGGAAAAAATATTCGGGAACAGATACGTATTCGATTACAAGAGTGGAAAAATATTTCGAAAAAGTAAGCATTTTCTATATTTAAAATTCGAATATTTTTTGCATTAAGCAGATTTCTTGTAAAATTTTTGTGAATTTGTATTCAGTTTGAATCAAAAATTAATATAAGAAGCACAGTTCATCTAGAATATGACTTTGAAAAAAAATCATTTTTCGAAATTCTCAAAGGGGGGAGCGGCGGCGAAAAAATATGATTTTTTTTCGATATCTTCGGATTTCCCCAAAATGCTTGTAATTCGATTCAGTCGTTCTCCAATAATACTTTTAATGAAACTCCGGCTTCAAAATCGTGCTTCTTGCTCATTTAAACAAACATTTCGCTTAATTAATAGGAGAAAATCAAACGTTGATTTTTTTTTCTTACATCATCTCTTTTTACATAGCTTTGTTGCAAATATTGAACTCCAAAATATCAGGAAACAGTGACCAAATGCTTAACTTAGTACCTAGACAGCATTATATGTAATAAAACAGTTCTTTTCTGGTAGGAAAAAATATTCGGGAACAGATACGTATTCGATTACAAGAGTGGAAAAATATTTCGAAAAAGTAAGCATTTTCTATATTTAAAATTCGAATATTTTTTGCATTAAGCAGATTTTTTGTAAAATTTTTGTGAATTTGTATTCAGTTTGAATCAAAAATTAATATAAGAAGCACAGTTCATCTAGAATACGACTTTGAAAAAAAATCATTTTTTCGAAATTCTCAAAGGGGGGAGCGGCGGCGAAAAAATATGATTTTTTTTCGATATCTTCGGATTTCCCCAAAATGCTTGTAATTCGATTCAGTCGTTCTCCAATAATACTTTTAATGAAACTCCGGCTTCAAAATCGTGCTTCTTGCTCATTTAAACAAACATTTCGCTTAATTAATAGGAGAAAATCAAACGTTGATTTTTTTTTCTTACATCATCTCTTTTTACATAATTTTGTTGCAAATATTGAACTCCAAAATATCAGGAAACAGTGACCAAATGCTTAACTTAGTACCTAGACAGCATTATATGTAATAAAACAGTTCTTTTCTGGTAGGAAAAAATATTCGGGAACAGATACGTATTCGATTTCAAAAGTGGAAAAATATTTCGAAAAAGTAATCACTTTCTATATTTAAAATTCGAATATTTTTTGCATTAAGCAGATTTCTTGTAAAATTTTTGTGAATTTGTATTCAGTTTGAATCAAAAATTAATATAAGAAGCACAGTTCATCTAGAATACGACTTTAAAAAAAAATCATTTTTTTAAAATTCTCAAAGGGGGGAGCGGCGGCGAAAAAATATGATTTTTTTTCGATATCTTCGGATTTCCCCAAAATGCTTGTAATTCGATTCAGTCGTTCTCCA
>CAUVXE010000242.1:0-43950 GCA_963555765.1 Orthonevra nobilis
AGAGTGGAAAAATATTTCGAAAAAGAAAGCATTTTCTATATTTAAAATTCGAATATTTTTTGCATTAAGCAGATTTCTTGTAAAATTTTTGTGAATTTGTATTCAGTTTGAATCAAAAATTAATATTAAAAGCACAGTTCATCTAGAATATGACTTTGAAAAAAAAACATTTTTTCGAAATTTTCAAAGGGGGGAGCGGCGGCGAAAAAATATGATTTTTTTTCGATATCTTCGGATTTCCCCAAAATGCTTGTAATTCGATTCAGAGGTTCTCCAATAATACTTTTAATGAAACTCCGGCTTCAAAATCGTGCTTCTTGCTTAATTAATAGGAGAAAATCAAACCTTGATTTTTTTTTCTTACATCATCTCTTTTTACATAATTTTGTTGCAAATATTGAACTCCAAAAGTTCAGGAAACAGTGTCCAAATGCTTAACTTAGTACCTAGACAGCATTAAATGTAATAAAACAGTTCTTTTCTGGTAGGAAAAAAGATTCGGGAACAGATACGTATTCGATTTCAAGAGTGGAAAAATATTTCGAAAAAGGAAGCTTTCTCTATATTTTAAATTCGAATATTTTTTGCATTAAGCAGATTTCTTGTAAAATTTTTGTGAATTTGTACTCAGTTTGAATCAAAAATTATTATTAGAACCACAGTTCATCTAGAATACGACTTTGAAAAAAAAATCATTTTTTCGAAATTTTCAAAGGGGGGAGCGGCGGCGAAAAAATATGATTTTTTATCGATATCTTCGGATTTCCCCAAAATGCTTGTAATTCGATTCAGACGTTCTCCAATAATACTTTTAATGAAACTCCGGCTTCAAAATCGTGCTTCTTGCTCATTTAAACAAACATTTCGCTTAATTAATAGGAGAAAATCAAACCTTGATTTTTTTTTCTTACATCATCTCTTTTTACATAATTTTGTTGCAAATATTGAACTCCACAATATCAGGAAACAGTGACCAAATGCTTAACTTAGTACCTAGACAGCATTATATGTGATAAAACAGTTCTTTTCTGGTAGGAAAAAAGATTCGGGAACAGATACGTATTCGATTTCAAGAGTGGAAAAATATTTCGAAAAAGTAAGCATTTTCTATATTTAAAATTCGAATATTTTTTGCATTAAGCAGATTTCTTGTAAAATTTTTGTGAATTTGTATTCAGTTTGAATCAAAAATTAATAATAAAAGCACAGTTCATCTAGAATATGACTTTGAAAAATTATCATTTATTCGAAATTTTCAAAGGGGGGAGCGGCGGCGAAAAATATGATTTTTTTCGATATCTTCGGACTTCCCCAAAATGCTTGTAAATCGATTCAGACGTTCTCCAATAATACTTTTAATGAAACTCCGGCTTCAAAATCGTGCTTCTTGCTCGTTTAAACAAACATTCCGCTTAATTAATAGGAGAAAATCAAACCTTGATTTTTTTTTTCTTACATCATCTCTTTTAACATAATTTTGTTGCAAATATTGAACTCCAAAATATCAGGAAACAGTGTCCAAATGCTTTACTTAGTACCTAGACAGCATTATATGTAATAAAACAGTTCTTTTCTGGTAGGAAAAAAGATTCGGGAACAGATACGCATTCGATTTCAAGAGTGGAAAAATATTTCGAAGAAGTAAACATTTTCTATATTTAAAATTCGATTTTTTTTTTGCATTAAGCAGTTTTCTTGTAAAATTTTTGTGAATTTGTATTCAGTTTGAATCAAAAATTAATATTAGAAACACAGTTCATCTAGAATACGACTTTGAAAAAAAATCATTTTTTCGAAATTTTCAAAGGCGGGAGCGGCGGCGAAAAAATATGATTTTTTTCGATATCTTCGGATTTCCCCAAAATGCTTGTAAGTCGATTCAGACGTTCTCCAATAATACTTTTAATGAAACGCCGGCTTCAAAATCGTGCTTCTTGCTCGTTTAAACAAACATTTCGCTTAATTAATAGGAGAAAATCCAACCTTGGTTTCTTTTTCTTACATCATCTCTTTTTACATAATTTTGTTGCAAATATTGAACTCCAAAATATCAGGAAACAGTGACCAAATGCTTAACTTAGTACCTAGACAGCATTATATGTAATAAAACCGTTCTTTTCTGGTAGGAAAAAAGATTCGGGGACAGATACGTATTCGATTTCAAGAGTGGAAAAATATTTCGAAAAAGTAAGCATTTTCTATATTTAAAATTCGAATATTTTTTGCATTAAGCTGATTTCTTGTAAAATTTTTGGGAATTTGTATTCAATTTGAATCAAAAATTAATATTAAAAGCACAGTTTATCTAGAATATGACTTTGAAAAAAAAACATTTTTTCGAAATTTTCAAAGGGGGGAGCGGCGGCGAAAAAATATGATTTTTTTCGATATCTTCGGATTTCCCCAAAATGCTTGTAATTCGATTCAGACGTTCTCCAATAATACTTTTAATGAAACTCCGGCTTCAAAATCGTGCTTCTTGCTCGTTTAAACAAACATTTCGCTTAATTAATAGGAGAAAATCAAACCTTGATTTTGTTTTCTTACATCATCTCTTTTAACATAATTTTGTTGCAAATATTGAACTCCAAAAGTTCAGGAAACAGTGTCCAAATGCTTAACTAAGTACCTAGACAGCATTATATGTAATAAAACAGTTCTTTTCTGGTAGGAAAAAAGATTCGGGAACAGATACGTATTCGATTTCAAGAGTGGAAAAATATTTCGAAAAAGTAAGCATTTTCTATATTTAAAATTCGAATATTTTTTGCATTAAGCAGTTTTCTTGTAAAATTTTTGTGAATTTGTACTCAGTTTGAATCAAAAATTAATATTAGAAGCACAGTTCATCTAGAATATGACTTTAAAAAAAAAAATAATTTTTTCGAAATTTTCAAAGGGGGGAGCGGTGGCGAAAAAATATGATTTTTTTTCGATATCTTCGGATTTCCCCAAAATGTTTGTAATTCGATTCAGACGTTCTCATAATACTTTTAATGAAACTCCGGCTTCAAAATCGTGCTTCTTGCTCATTTAAACAAACATTTCGCTTAATTAATAGGAGAAAATCAAACCTTGATTTTTTTTTCTTACATCATCTCTTTTAACATAATTTTGTTGCAAATATTGAACTCCAAAATATCAGGAAACAGTGTCCAAATTCTTAACTTAGTACCTAGACAGCATTATATGTAATAAAACAGTTCTTTTCTGGTAGGAAAAAAGATTCGGGGACAGATACGTATTCGATTTCAAGAGTGGAAAAATATTTCGAAAAAGTAAGCATTTTCTATATTTAAAATTCGAATATTTTTTGCATTAAGCAGATTTCTTGTAAAATTTTTGTGAATTTGTATTCAGTTTGAATCAAAAATTAATATTAAAAGCACAGTTCATCTAGAATATGACTTTGAAAAAAAATCATTTTTTCGAAATTTTCAAAGGGGGGAGCGGCGGCGAAAAAATATGATTTTTTTTCGATATCTTCGGATTTCCCCAAAATGCTTGTTATTCGATTCAGACGTTCTCCAATAATACTTTTAATGCTTTTCGCTTAATTAATAGGAGAAAATCAAACCTTGATTTTTTTTTCTTACATCATCTCTTTTAACATAATTTTGTTGCAAATATTGAACTCCAAAATATCAGGAAACAGTGTCCAAATGCTTAACTTAGTACCTAGACAGCATTATATGTAATAAAACAGTTCTTTTCTGGTAGGAAAAAAGATTCGGGAACAGATACGTATTCGATTTCAAGAGTGGAAAAATATTTCGAAAAAGTAAGCATTTTCTATATTTAAAATTCGAATTTTTTTTGCATTAAGAGTGAATTTGTATTCAGTTTGAATCAAAAATTAATATTAAAAGCACAGTTCATCTAGAATATGACTTTGAAAAAAAATCATTTTTTCGAAATTTTCAAAAGGGGGAGCGGCGGCGAAAAAATATGATTTTTTTTCGATATCTTCGGATTTCCCCAAAATGCTTGTAATGCGATTCAGACGTTCTCCAATTATACTTTTAATGAATCTCCGGCTTCAAAATCGTGCTTCTTGCTCGTTTAAACAAACATTTCGCTTAATTAATAGGAGAAAATCCAACCTTGATTTTTTTTTCTTACATCATCTCTTTTAACATAATTTTGTTGCAAATATTGAACTCCAAAAGTTCAGGAAACAGTGTCCAAATGCTTAATTTAGTACCTAGACAGCATTATATGTAATAAAACAGTTCTTTTCTGGTAGGAAAAAAGATTCGGGGACAGATACGTATTCGATTTCAAGAGTGGAAAAATATTTCGAAAAAGTAAGCATTTTCTATATTTAAAATTCGAATATTTTTTGCATTAAGCAGATTTCTTGTAAAATTTTTGTGAATTTGTACTCAGTTTGAATCAAAAATTAATATTAGAGGCACAGTTCATCTAGAATATGACTTTGAAAAAAAATCATTTTTTCGAAATTTTCAAAGGGGGGAGCGGCGGCGAAAAAATATGATTTTTTTTCGATATCTTCGGATTTCCCCAAAATGCTTGTAATTCGATTCAGACGTTCTCCAAAAATACTTTTAATGAAACTCCGGCTTCAAAATCGTGCTTCTTGCTCATTTAAACAAACATTTCGCTTAATTAATAGGAGAAAATCAAACCTTGATTTTTTTTCTTACATCATCTCTTTTAACATAATTTTGTTGCAAATATTGAACTCCAAAAGTTCAGGAAACAGTGTCCAAATGCTTAACTTAATACCTAGACAGCATTATATGTAATAAAACAGTTCTTTTCTGGTAGGAAAAAAGATTCGGGGACAGATACGTATTCGATTTCAAGAGTGGAAAAATATTTCGAAAAAGTAAGCATTTTCTATATTTAAAATTCGAATATTTTTTGCATTAAGCAGATTTCTTGTAAAATTTTTGTGAATTTGTACTCAGTTTGAATCAAAAATTAATATTAGAGGCACAGTTCATCTAGAATATGACTTTGAAAAAAAATCATTTTTTCGAAATTTTCAAAGGGGGGAGCGGCGGCGAAAAAATATGATTTTTTTCGGTATCTTCGGATTTCCCCAAAATGCTTGTAATTCGATTCAGACGTTCTCCAATAATCCTTTTAATGAAACTCCGGCTTCAAAATCGTGCTTCCTGCTCATATAAACAAATATTTCGCTTAATTAGTAGGAGAAAATCCAACCTTGATTTGTTTTTCTTACATCATCTCTTTTAACATAATTTTGTTGTAAATATTGAACTCCAAAAGTTCAGGAAACAGTGTCCAAATGCTTAACTTAGTACCTAGACAGCATTATATGTAATAAAACAGTTCTTTTCTGGTAGGAAAAAAGATTCGGGAACAGATATGTATTCGATTTCAAGAGTGGAAAAATATTTCGAAAAAGTAAGCATTTTCTATATTTAAAATTCGAATATTTTTTTCATTAAGCAGGTTTCTTGTAAAATTTTTGTGAATTTGTACTCAGTTTGAATCAAAAAGTAATATTAGAAGCACAGTTCATCTAGAATACGACTTTGAAAAAAAATCTTTTTTTCGAAATTTTCAAAGGGGGGAGCGGCGGCGAAAAAATATGATTTTTTTTCGATATCTTCGGATTTCCCCAAAATGCTTGTTATTCGATTTAGACGTTCTCCAATAATACTTTTACTGAAACTCCGGCTTCAAAATCGTGCTTCTTGCTCATTTAAACAAACATTTCGCTTAATTTATAGGAGAAAATCAAACCTTGATTTTTTTTCTTACATCATCTCTTTTTACATAATTTTGTTGCAAATATTGAACTCCAAAAGTTCAGGAAACAGTGTCCAAATGCTTAACTTAGTACCTAGACAGCATTATATGTAATAAAACAGTTCTTTTCTGGTAGGAAAAAAGATTCGGGGACAGATACGTATTCGATTTCAAGAGTGGAAAAATATTTCGAAAAAGTAAGCATTTTCCATATTTAAAATTCGAATATTTTTTGCATTAAGCAGATTTCTTGTAAAATTTTTGTGAATTTGTACTCAGTTTGAATCAAAAATTAATATTAGAAGCACAGTTCACCTAGAATACGACTTTGAAAAAAAATCATTTTTTCGAAATTTTCAAAGGGGGGAGCGGCGGCGAAAAAATATGATATTTTTTCGACATCTTCGGATTTCCCCAAAATGCTTGTAATTCGATTCAGACGTTCTCCAAAAATACTTTTAATGAAACTCCGGCTTCAAAATCGTGCTTCTTGCTCATTTAAACAAATATTTCGCTTAATGAATAGGAGAAAATCAAACCTTGATTTTTTTTTCTTACATCATCTCTTTTTACATAATTTTGTTGCAAATATTGAACTCCAAAATATCAGGAAACAGTGACCAAATGCTAAACTTAGTACCTAGAAAGCATTAAATGTAATAAAACAGTTCTTTTCTGGTAGGAAAAAAGATTCGGGAACAGATACGTATTCGATTTCAAGAGTGGAAAAATATTTCGAATAAGTAAGCATTTTCCATATTTAAAATTCGAATATTTTTTGCATTAAGCAGTTTTCTTGTAAAATTTTTGTGAATTTGTACTCAGTTTGAATCAAAAATTAATATTAGAAGCATAGTTCATCTAGAATACGACTTTGAAAAAAAATCATTTTTTCGAAATTTTCAAAGGGGGGAGCGGCGGCGAAAAAATATGGTTTTTTTTCGATATCTTCGAATTTCCCCAAAATGCTTGCAATTCGATTCAGACGTTCTCCAATAATACTTTTAATGAAACTCCGGCTTCAAAATCGTGCTTCTTGCTCATTAAAACAAACATTTCGCTTAATTAATAGGAGAAAATCAAACCTTGGTTTGTTTTCTTACATCATCTCTTTTAACATAATTTTGTTGCAAATATTGAACTCCAAAATATCAGGAAACAGTGTCCAAATGCTTAACTTTGTACCTAGACAGCATTGTGCGTAATAAAACAGTTCTTTTCTGGTAGGAAAGAAGATTCGGGAACAGATACGTATTCGATTTCAAGAGTGGAAAAATATTTCGAAAAAGTAAACATTTTCTATATTTAAAATTCGAATATTTTTTGCATTAAGCAGTTTTCTTGTAAAATTTTTGTGAATTTGTATTCAGTTTGAATCAAAAATTAATATTAAAAGCACAGTTCATCTAGAATATGACTTTGAAAAAAAAAATCATTTTTTCGAAATTTTCTGTTGCAAATATTGAACTCCAAAATATCAGGAAACAGTGTCCAAATGTTTAACTTAGTACCTAGACAGCATTATATGTAATAAAACAGTCCTTCTCTGGTAAGAAAAAAGATTCGGGAACAGATACGTATTCGATTTCAAATGTGGAAAAATATTTCGAAAAAGTAAGCATTTTCTATATTTAAAATTCGAATATTTTTTGCATTAAGCAGTTTCCTTGTAAAATTTTTGTGAATTTGTACTCAGTTTGAATCAAAAATTAATATTAGAAGCACAGTTCATCTAGAATACGACTTTGAAAAAAAAAATAATTTTTTCGAAATTTTCAAAGGGGGAGCGGCGGCGAAAAAATATGATTTTTTTTCGATATCTTCCCCATTTCCCCAAAATGCTTGTAATCCGATTCAGACGTTCTCCAATAATACTTTTAATGAAACTCCGGCATCAAAATCGTGCTTCTTGCTCATTTAAACAAACATTTCGCTTAACTAATAGGAGAAAATCAAACCTTGATTTTTTTTCTTACATCATCTCTTTTAACATAATTTTGTTGCAAATATTGAACTCCAAAATATCAGGAAACAGTGTCCAAATGCTAAACTTAGTACCTAGACAGCATTATATGTAATAAAACAGTTCTTTTCTGGTAGGAAAAAAGATTCGGGAACAGATACGTATTCGATTTCAAGAGTGGAAAAATATTTCGAAAAAGTAAGCATTTTCTATATTTAAAATTCGAATATTTTTTGCATTAAGCAGATTTCTTGTAAAATTTTTGTGAATTTGTATTCAGTTTGAATCAAAAATTAATATTAGAAACACAGTTCGTCTAGAATACGACTTTGAAAAAAAATCATTTTTTCGAAATTTTCAAAGGAGGGAGCGGCGGCGAAAAAATATGATTTTTTTTCGATATCTTCGGATTTCCCCAAAATGCTTGTAATTCGATTAAGACGTTCTCCAATAATACTTTTAATGAAACTCCGGCTTCAAAATCGTGCTTCTTGCTCGTTTAAACAAACATTTCGCTTAATTAATAGGAGAAAATCCAACTTTGATTTTTTTTTCTTACATCATCTCTTTTAACATAATTTTGTTGCAAATATTGAACTCCAAAATATCAGGAAACAGTGTCCAAATGCTTAACTTAGTACCTAGACAGCATTGTGTGTAATAAAACAGTTCTTTTCTGGTAGGAAAGAAGATTCGGGAACAGATACGTATTCGATTTCAAGAGTGGAAAAATATTTCGAAAAAGTAAACATTTTCTATATTTAAAATTCGAATATTTTTTGCATTAAGCAGTTTTCTTGTAAAATTTTTGTGAATTTGTATTCAGTTTGAATCAAAAATTAATATTAAAAGCACAGTTCATCTAGAATATGACTTTGAAAAAAAAATCATTTTTTCGAAATTTTCAAAGGGGGGAGCGGCGGCGAAAAAATATGATTTTTTTTCCATATCTTCGGATTTCCCCAAAATGCTTGTAATTCGATTCAGACGTTCTCCAATAATACTTTTAATGAAACTCCGGCTTCAAAATCGTGCTTCTTGCTCATTTAAACAAACATTTCGCTTACTTAATAGGAGAAAATCAAACCTTGATATTTTTTTCTTACATCATCTCTTTAAACATAATTTTGTTGCAAATATTGAACTCCAAAATATCAGGAAACAGTGTCCAAATGCTTATCTTAGTACCTAGACAGCATTATATGTAATAAAACAGTCCTTTTCTGGTAAGAAAAAAGATTCGGGAACAGATACGTATTCGATTTCAAGAGTGGAAAAATATTTCGAAAAAGTAAGCATTTTCCATATTTAAAATTCGAATATTTTTTGCATTAAGCAGATTTCTTGTAAAATTTTTGTGAATTTGTACTCAGTTTGAATCAAAAATTAATATTAGAAGCACAGTTCACCTAGAATACGACTTTGAAAAAAAATCATTTTTTCGAAATTTTCAAAGGGGGGAGCGGCGGCGAAAAAATATGATATTTTTTCGACATCTTCGGATTTCCCCAAAATGCTTGTAATTCGATTCAGACGTTCTCCAATAATTCTTTTAATTAAACTCCGGTTTCAAAATCGTGCTTCTTGCTCGTTTAAACAAACATTTCGCTTAATTAATAGGAGAAAATCAAACCATTATTTTTTTTTCTTACATCATCTCTTTTTACATAATTTTGTTGCAAATATTGAACTCCAAAATATCAGGAAACAGTGACCAAATGCTTAACTTAGTACCTAGAAAGCATTAAATGTAATAAAACAGTTCTTTTCTGGTAGGAAAAAAGATTCGGGAAAAGATACGTATTCGATTTCAAGAGTGGAAAAATATTTCGAAAAAGTAAGCATTTTCCATATTTAAAATTCGAATATTTTTTGCATTAAGCAGATTTCTTGTAAAATTTTTGTGAATTTGTACTCAGTTTGAATCAAAAATTAATATTAGAAGCACAGTTCGTCTAGAATACGACTTTGAAAAAAATGATTTTTTCGAAATTTTCAAAGGGGGGAGCGGCGGCGAAAAAATATGATTTTTTTTTCGATATCTTCGGATTTCCCCAAAATGCTTGTAATTCGATTCAGACGTTCTCCAATAATACTTTTAATGAAACGCCGGCTTCAAAATCGTGCTTCTTGCTCGTTTAAACAAACATGTCGCTTAATTAATAGGAGAAAATCAAACCTTGAGTTTTTTTTCTTACATCATCTCTTTTTACATAATTTTGTTGCAAATATTGAACTCCAAAATATCAAGAAACAGTGTCAAAATGCTTAACTTAGTACCTAGACAGCATTATATGTAATAAAACAGTTCTTTTCTGGTAGGAAAAAAGATTCGGGGACAGATACGTATTCGATTTCAAGAGTGGAAAAATATTTCGAAAAAGTAAGCATTTTCTATATTTTAAATTCGAATATTTTTTGCAGATTTCTTGTAAAATTTTTGTGAATTTGTACTCAGTTTGAATCAAAAATTAATATTAGAGGCACAGTTCATCTAGAATATGACTTTGAAAAAAAATCATTTTTTCGAAATTTTCAAAGGGGGGAGCGGCGGCGAAAAAATATGATTTTTTTCGGTATCTTCGGATTTCCCCAAAATGCTTGTAATTCGATTCAGACGTTCTCCAATAATCCTTTTAATGAAACTCCGGCTTCAAAATCGTGCTTCCTGCTCATATAAACAAACATTTCGCTTAATTAATAACAGAAAATCCAACCTTGATTTGTTTTTCTTACATCATCTCTTTTAACATAATTTTGTTGTAAATATTGAACTCCAAAAGTTCAGGAAACAGTGTCCAAATGCTTAACTTAGTACCTAGACAGCATTATATGTAATAAAACAGTTCTTTTCTGGTAGGAAAAAAGGTTCGGGAACAGATATGTATTCGATTTCAAGAGTGGAAAAATATTTCGAAAAAGTAAGCATTTTCTATATTTAAAATTCGAATATTTTTTTCATTAAGCAGGTTTCTTGTAAAATTTTTGTGAATTTGTACTCAGTTTGAATCAAAAAGTAATATTAGAAGCACAGTTCATCTAGAATACGACTTTGAAAAAAAATCTTTTTTTCGAAATTTTCAAAGGGGGGAGCGGCGGCGAAAAAATATGATTTTTTTTCGATATCTGCGGATTTCCCCAAAATGCTTGTTATTCGATTTAGACGTTCTCCAATAATACTTTTACTGAAACTCCGGCTTCAAAATCGTGCTTCTTGCTCATTTAAACAAACATTTCGCTTAATTTATAGGAGAAAATCAAACCTTGATTTTTTTTCTTACATCATCTCTTTTTACATAATTTTGTTGCAAATATTGAACTCCAAAAGTTCAGGAAACAGTGTCCAAATGCTTAACTTAGTACCTAGACAGCATTATATGTAATAAAACAGTTCTTTTCTGGTAGGAAAAAAGATTCGGGGACAGATACGTATTCGATTTCAAGAGTGGAAAAATATTTCGAAAAAGTAAGCATTTTCCATATTTAAAATTCGAATATTTTTTGCATTAAGCAGATTTCTTGTAAAATTTTTGTGAATTTGTACTCAGTTTGAATCAAAAATTAATATTAGAAGCACAGTTCATCTAGAATACGACTTTGAAAAAAAAATAATTTTTTCGAAATTTTCAAAGGGGGGAGCGGCGGCGAAAAAATATGATTTTTTTTCGATATCTTCCCCATTTCCCCAAAATGCTTGTAATCCGATTCAGACGTTCTCCAATAATACTTTTTATGAAACTCCGGCATCAAAATCGTGCTTCTTGCTCATTTAAACAAACATTTCGCTTAACTAATAGGAGAAAATCAAACCTTGATTTTTTTTCTTACATCATCTCTTTTAACATAATTTTGTTGCAAATATTGAACTCCAAAATATCAGGAAACAGTGTCCAAATGCTTAACTTAGTACCTAGACAGCATTATATGTAATAAAACAGTTCTTTTCTGGTAGGAAAAAAGATTCGGGAACAGATACGTATTCGATTTCAAGAGTGGAAAAATATTTCGAAAAAGTAAGCATTTTCTATATTTAAAATTCGAATATTTTTTGCATTAAGCAGATTTCTTGTAAAATTTTTGTGAATTTGTATTCAGTTTGAATCAAAAATTAATATTAGAAACACAGTTCGTCTAGAATACGACTTTGAAAAAAAATCATTTTTTCGAAATTTTCAAAGGAGGGAGCGGCGGCGAAAAAATATGATTTTTTTTCGATATCTTCGGATTTCCCCAAAATGCTTGTAATTCGATTAAGACGTTCTCCAATAATACTTTTAATGAAACTCCGGCTTCAAAATCGTGCTTCTTGCTCGTTTAAACAAACATTTCGCTTAATTAATAGGAGAAAATCCAACTTTGATTTTTTTTTCTTACATCATCTCTTTTAACATAATTTTGTTGCAAATATTGAACTCCAAAATATCAGGAAACAGTGTCCAAATGCTTAACTTAGTACCTAGACAGCATTGTGTGTAATAAAACAGTTCTTTTCTGGTAGGAAAGAAGATTCGGGAACAGATACGTATTCGATTTCAAGAGTGGAAATATATTTCGAAAAAGTAAACATTTTCTATATTTAAAATTCGAATATTTTTTGCATTAAGCAGTTTTCTTGTAAAATTTTTGTGAATTTGTATTCAGTTTGAATCAAAAATTAGTATTAAAAGCACAGTTCATCTAGAATATTACTTTGAAAAAAAAAATCATTTTTTCGAAATTTTCAAAGGGGGGAGCGGCGGCGAAAAAATATGATTTTTTTTCCATATCTTCGGATTTCCCCAAAATGCTTGTAATTCGATTCAGACGTTCTCCAATAATACTTTTAATGAAACTCCGGCTTCAAAATCGTGCTTCTTGCTCATTTAAACAAACATTTCGCTTACTTAATAGGAGAAAATCAAACCTTGATATTTTTTTCTTACATCATCTCTTTAAACATAATTTTGTTGCAAATATTGAACTCCAAAATATCAGGAAACAGTGTCCAAATGCTTAACTTAGTACCTAGACAGCATTATATGTAATAAAACAGTCCTTTTCTGGTAAGAAAAAAGATTCGGGAACAGATACGTATTCGATTTCAAGAGTGGAAAAATATTTCGAAAAAGTAAGCATTTTCTATATTTAAAATTCGAATATTTTTTGCATTAAGCAGTTTCCTTGTAAAATTTTTGTGAATTTGTACTCAGTTTGAATCAAAAATTAATATTAGAAGCACAGTTCATCTAGAATACGACTTTGAAAAAAAAAATAATTTTTTCGAAATTTTCAAAGGGGGGAGCGGCGGCGAAAAAATATGATTTTTTTTCGATATCTTCCCCATTTCCCCAAAATGCTTGTAATCCGATTCAGACGTTCTCCAATAATACTTTTAATGAAACTCCGGCATCAAAATCGTGCTTCTTGCTCATTTAAACAAACATTTCGCTTAACTAATAGGAGAAAATCAAACCTTGATTTTTTTTCTTACATCATCTCTTTTAACATAATTTTGTTGCAAATATTGAACTCCAAAATATCAGGAAACAGTGTCCAAATGCTTAACTTAGTACCTAGACAGCATTATATGTAATAAAACAGTTCTTTTCTGGTAGGAAAAAAGATTCGGGGACAGATACGTATTCGATTTCAAGAGTGGAAAAATATTTCGAAAAAGTAAGCATTTTCTATATTTAAAATTCGAATATTTTTTGCATTAAGCAGATTTCTTGTAAAATTTTTGTGAATTTGTATTCAGTTTGAATCAAAAATTAATATTAGAAACACAGTTCGTCTAGAATACGACTTTGAAAAAAAATCATTTTTTCGAAATTTTCAAAGGAGGGAGCGGCGGCGAAAAAATATGATTTTTTTTCGATATCTTCGGATTTCCCCAAAATGCTTGTAATTCGATTAAGACGTTCTCCAATAATACTTTTAATGAAACTCCGGCTTCAAAATCGTGCTTCTTGCTCGTTTAAACAAACATTTCGCTTAATTAATAGGAGAAAATCCAACTTTGATTTTTTTTTCTTACATCATCTCTTTTAACATAATTTTGTTGCAAATATTGAACTCCAAAATATCAGCAAACAGTGTCCAAATGCTTAACTTAGTACCTAGACAGCATTGTGTGTAATAAAACAGTTCTTTTCTGGTAGGAAAGAAGATTCGGGAACAGATACGTATTCGATTTCAAGAGTGGAAAAATATTTCGAAAAAGTAAGCATTTTCTATATTTAAATTTCGAATATTTTTTGCATTAAGCAGTTTTCTTGTAAAATTTTTGTGAATTTGTATTCAGTTTGAATCAAAAATTAATATTAAAAGCACAGTTCATCTAGAATATGACTTTGAAAAAAAAAATCATTTTTTCGAAATTTTCAAAGGGGGGAGCGGCGGCGAAAAAATATGATTTTTTTTCCATATCTTCGGATTTCCCCAAAATGCTTGTAATTCGATTCAGACGTTCTCCAATAATACTTTTAATGAAACTCCGGCTTCAAATTCGTGCTTCTTGCTCATTTAAACAAACATTTCGCTTAATTAATAGGAGAAAATCAAACCTTGATTTTTTTCTTACATCATCTCTTTTAACATAATTTTGTTGCAAATATTGAACTCCAAAATATCAGAAAACAGTGTCCAAATGCTTAACTTAGTACCTAGACAGCATTACATGTTATAAAACAGTTATTTTCTGGTAGGAAAAAAGATTCGGGAACAGATACGTATTCGATTTCAAGAGTGCAAAAATATTTCGAAAAAGTAAGCATTTTCTATATTTAAAATTCGAATATTTTTTGCATTAAGCAGTTTTCTTGTAAAATTTTTGTGAATTTGTACTCAGTTTGAATCAAAAATTAATATTAGAAGCACAGTTCATCTAGAATACGAGTTTGAAAAAAAATCATTTTTTCGAAATTTTCAAAGGGGGGAGCGGCGGCGAAAAATATGATTTTTTTTCGATATCTTTGGATTTCCCCTAAATGCTTGTAATTCGATTCAGACGTTCTCCAATAATACTTTTAATGAAACTCCGGCTTCAAAATCGTGCTTCTTGCTCATTTAAACAAACATTTCGCTTAATTAATAGGAGAAAATCAAACCTTGATTTTTTTCTTACATCATCTCTTTTAACATAATTTTGTTGCAAATATTGAACTCCAAAATATCAGGAAACAGTGTCCAAATGCTTAACTTAGTACCTAGACAGCATTACATGTTATAAAACAGTTATTTTCTGGTAGGAAAAAAGATTCGGGAACAGATACGTATTCGATTTCAAGAGTGCAAAAATATTTCGAAAAAGTAAGCATTTTCTATATTTAAAATTCGAATATTTTTTGCATTAAGCAGTTTTCTTGTAAAATTTTTGTGAATTTGTACTCAGTTTGAATCAAAAACTAATATTAGAAGCACAGTTCATCTAGAATACGACTTTGAAAAAAAATCATTTTTTCGAAATTTTCAAAGGGGGGAGCGGCGGCGAAAAATATGATTTTTTTTCGATATCTTTGGATTTCCCCTAAATGCTTGTAATTCGATTCAGACGTTCTCCAATAATACTTTTAATGAAACTCCGGCTTCAAAATCGTGCTTCTTGCTCATTTAAACAAACATTTCGCTTAATTAATAGGAGAAAATCAAACCTTGATTTTTTTCTTACATCATCTCTTTTAACATAATTTTGTTGCAAATATTGAACTCTAAAAGTTCAGGAAACAATGTCCAAATGCTTAACTTAGTACCTAGAAGCATTATATGTAATAAAACAGTTCTTTTCTAAAATTTTTGTCAATTTGTATTCAGTTTGAATCAAAAATTAATATTAGAAGCACAGTTCATCTAGAATACGACTTTGAAAAAAAATCATTTTTTCGAAATTTTCAAAGGGGGGAGCGGCGGCGAAAAAATATGATTTTTTTTCGATATCTTCGGATTTCCCCAAAATGCTTGTAATTCGATTCAGACGTTCTCCAATAATACTTTTGATGAAACTCCGGCTTCAAAATCGTGCTTCTTGCTCATTTAAACAAACATTTCGCTTAATTAATAGGAGAAAATCAAACCTTGATTTTTTTTCTTACATCATCTCTTTTAACATAATTTTGTTGCAAATATTGAACCCCAAAATTTCAGGAAACAGTGTCCAAATGCTTAACTTAGTACCTAGACAGCATTATATGTAATAAAACAGCTCTTTTCTGGTAGGAAAAAAGATTCGGGAACAGATACGTATTCGATTTCAAGAGTGGAAAAATATTTCGAAAAAGTAAGCATTTTCTATATTTAAAATTGGAATATTTTTTGCATTAAGCAGTTTTCTTGTAAAATTTTTGTGAATTTGTACAGTTTGAATCAAAAAGTAATCTTAGAAGCACAGTTCATCTAGAATACGACTTTGAAAAAAAATCATTTTTTCGAAATTTTCAAAGGGGGGAGCGGCGGCGAAAAAATATGATTTTTTTTTTTTCGATATCTTCGGATTTCCCCAAAATGCTTGTAATTCGATTCAGACGTTCTCCAATAATACTTTAAATGAAACTCCGGCTTCAAAATCGTGCTTCTTGTGAGTCGTTCACAAACCTTTGTGGGATAAAGACGTGTTGGACTTTAAATAGTGAAAACCAGTGTCAGTTTTTTTCAAATAGTTTATTCGCCACTGACCCGATAATTAACCAGCCGGTGCAGTGGTTGCGTTGCGGGCTTCTTGAACGAGAGTCCGTGGTTCGAGTCCCAGCGGGGAAATATAAAAAAAAAATAAAAATATTTTTTCTTTAAAATAAAAAAAAAATATATATATAAATAAACGCAAATTGCGGTAGAATGAGTGGGCGACAACAGTCCCCACTCGAACCACGAGGAGTAACGGGGAGGGCACCGCCTGACCCAAAAACAAGTACGTCAACCTTAGAGCAGGAGAGCGGTAAGAGGAGGAGGAGGTTTCCAAAACCGATTTCAAACCTCGTGAAGCGCCCGTCCCTATCGGCTTCGGTAGAAAAGCTGCCGACTGAAGCAGGGGAACGGGCGCCAACAGCAACGATAACGGCAGCAACAAACGCAGCAGCAGCTATCACAGCAGCTACAACAACAACAACATCAGGCGATCGTGACGATTACCCATACGTCTCCGACGGCGGGGAGGGCCGCTACACCGGAGACAGTAATTCGTTTCTGTCTTTGGCGGCATCCGAAACGGACGATGAAGACGATGAAATTTGCCAGCTGGAGGCAATGGTGAAGGCCTTAAAGGCAAAGCAAGTAGCTCGGCGCCAAAAGAGCGACAGGCTGCCATCGAAGGCGCAAATAAAAATGTGCTGGAACAACAGTTGGCAAGCAAGATCCAAAATCCGGCACAAGTAAAACAACAAAAACAACTACAGATGCCCAAGCAACAACAACCAGTAAAGCTGCCAAATCAACAGCAAAAATCAGAGTTGCTAAAGCAGCAACAAAAGGAGCAAAAGCAACAGTCGCAGCAGCAAAAACAACAGCAGAAGCAGCAAAAACAACAGCAGCAGCAGCAAAAACAACAGCAACAGCAGACGAAATCGAGGCCTAAGGTGCCGCCTATCAACACCTATAAGATGGAGCTCCAGGACACCATCAAACTGTGTAAGTCGGCCATTGGCGAAAACTTTATAATTAAACGATTAAGTAAGGACAGGCATGCGATCCACTGCTTCACAGTGGAAGGCCACAAAACAATTAAAAATTTATTAGAAAAGACCACGACCGAGTTCTACTCGTTTACCCCCAAAAGCGAGAAGTTGCAGACAATGCTTCTTCGAGGTCTAGATACGTCCACCGATCCTGAGGAGCTCCTTCAGGAGCTTAAAGCGAAGGAATGCGACGATCTGAAATTCGTAGGGGTCAAGCCATTCACCACAGCAAAGGCCAAAAGGGAGAATCGGAAATTACCGTACTTCCTAGTCCAGCTGAGTCCCAATAGCAAATTAGATAATCTAAGGAAAATTAAAGTCCTAGATTACCAATGCATTACTTGGGAAAAATTAAACCGCAGCGATAACATTTTACAATGTGTTCGCTGTCAGAGGTTCGGGCACGCCGCTGCGAACTGTCAAATGCAGTTTCGATGCGTCAAGTGCGCAATGGACCACAAAGCAGAGGAATGTCCGTTAGGTAGGGAAAGGGTTGCTGATACCACTTCGCTCAAGTGTATTCTGTGTGGTAACTCGGGACACACCGCAAATTATCGGGGTTGTTCTAGGTACCAATACGCTAGGAAAATAAATCTGGCTCGTCAACAGAAGGTGGAGGTGAAACGCCCGCCAGTTCCCAAAACACCAGCCGTAACTCCCAATGTGACCTATGCCCAAATGGCGGCCGGTCAGAGGAGTACGGCACAACAAGCACCAAAGGTTGCTCCTCAGGCCTCACGACCTGGAGCACCTAGTGGTGATGCTGATCTGCTGGCTATTTTGCTTTCTATTCAGGGGCAAATTAGTCAGCTGCAACAGCAAATACAGGAACAGGCGACACGCGTAGATCGTATCTACACTCTGTTGCCGAGTCTAACGCGCCTCCAGTCGTAATGTGTTCGCTGGTGGAGAAACCCTTAAAGATCCTTTCAGTGAATGTAAATTCGCTAATAAATATCGAACGAAGAACTGTCCTCTTCAAGTTGTTACAAGACCGAAGCCCCGATGTTCTTTTGGTTAGCGAAACTAAGCTTTCTCAGAGGCACAAGTTGAGGCACAATAAGTATTGCATTATAAGAAGAGACAGACCCAACTCCAACGGAGCTGGTGGCGTCGCTATATTTGTAAGAAAAAATCTGCGTTATAAGATTATGTATAGTGGTGAAGTGCGTAGATTCCAGGTGCTAGAGGCTTGCATCATATGCATCCCCCTCCGTAGTGGGAAGAGGCTGTATATGATCGCAGCCTATGCAACTGAAGCTACTCAACAAACCTGTTTTATCTCGCAGCTCGAGACACTTTTTCAGTACTTACGTCTGGGTTCGGAGGAGAATTATTACCTCATGGCCGGAGATTTAAACGCCAAACATAGCAATTGGAGAAATCATTCACCAAATACTAGAGGGAACCTACTATTCAATTGGTGGGGTCAGAATAGTGTCGAGTATCGACTCGATTTAAAAGCGACGGATAGTCCGTCTTATCCCAGATCAGGCTCTTACATAGATCTTATGCTGTTTGACGAACGGATACAGCTGGCTGACATGGACCGACGAACAATAAACTGTCTTCACACATTCATGTATGACAGCGACCATTGCGGATTTAGTGCCGTAGTAACGATTCCCAACGAAATTGCGGAACTGGAGGAGTATGTTCAAACGCACTCTTACAACTATAGTAGGACGCGGTGGACACGCTTCTCCCGAACAATGACAAGAGCACTCTCCTCTAACTCGCTCAACCCACCATCTAATAGGAATCTGTCGAATGAGGAGATAAACACTTACCTCAAACGGATGGACGACACGATAAAACAAACAATGGACAGAACAATTCCTAAGTACGAACTTACTGACAATGTTAACATTTACCGCAACGCTACGATCGACGCTCTTCACCGACAAAAGAGTAGGCTACTGACAAGGCTCAAACTACTGTACAGACGTTTTACTGACCCACAAAACTCGGAGGTTAGGACACTGAAGTCACAACTTAAAAACCTACAGCAATTAATTCAGCAGAATTACCGAGCTTCAATTAATTCGCATTGGAATAACAAAATTCGGGCTGTTAAAGCTAGCAACCCTAGCATGTTCCCGAAAATTAATAAATTCTTTCGAAGGAAAAATCAAAATGAGCTTCCGTGTCTTAAGCTCCCCCGAACTACCAACAACGAACAAATACTTCTTACAGCAGGCATAGATCCAGTAGAAGCGATTGAAGATGACAACTTTTTTGTGATCGATAATCCTCAGGAGAAAGTTGAAGTAATAGGTGCGGCGTTTCAGGATGTGTATAAGGTGAATGTTAGCACTCGCCCGAACCACGTCTTGGAAAATCGCGTCCTAGTACAAAACTCCGACCTTCAAAATGATATTGAGAACTGGCGATCGGAGAACTCTGGTTTTACCATGTTCAATGACGATAATTTGGCAAATGATGTCATCGCCGACGAAGGAACACATCCCCCATACATATCTAAGGAAGATCTCCTGGTTATTTTCGGTTCACTGAGAAGTAAAAAATCTGTGGGAATCGACGAAATACCAAACATTGTTCTTAAACACCTTCCTCTAGAAGCGGTAAACATTTACACCATCCTGTTTAACAACTTGCTGAATAATGCACATTATCCAGCTCATTGGAAGACGGCGGTGGTACAACCAATTCCTAAACGGAACAAAGACACATCCAATCCGGCCAATCTCCGGTCGATAAGTCTCCTTCCCAACATCAGTAAAGTGTTTGAAAAAGTGGTCAATAGAGCCCTGACCGAGTGGGTTGAGGACAAAAATATTATTCCGGATAACCAATTCGGTTTCAGAGCGGGGCATGATTGCATACACGCCGCGTCTAAACTGGTATCGGATATCCAGTGGAATAAAGGCAAGAAACAATGCACGGGTGCCTTGTTGATTGACTTGGAGAAGGCCTTTGACACTGTATGGTTGCAGGGGCTCTTTTTCAAGCTTGACCAGCTCGGCATAAGCAAACCACTGCTGTACATAATCTTAGATATGCTCACCAGCAGACAGTTTATTGTGAAAAATGGCAGTGTGACGTCTGCTGGGACTTATGAAATTAACAACGGTCTACAACAGGGTGTAGTTATTTCGCCGATTTTATTTACGATCTTCACAAGCGATCTTGTAGGATCTCTCCGCCACTCCATAGCGTACGCAGATGACTTGATCGCGTACAGGTCAAGTCCGAAGATCGAGGTCATTGTAAGTCTTTTGCAGTGTGACTTCGAAAAGATTCAGGAATATTGCGACGATTGGAAGTTGAAGATCAACTTCCAAAAGTGCGAGACCATTCTGTTCAGGACTCCGTTGTCTAGGGCCTCTTCAAATACTAAAAAGAAGTGGCGAATGTTCTCCATCGTTGGGCAAAACGGGCAGCCACTGGCGAATCGAAGTGTTGTCAGATACCTTGGGATCTGGCTAGATCAGTATCTATATTTTAACAAACATATAGATACTGCTCTGGCCAGAGCCAAAGCGGCCTTTGCCTTGACAAAGAGACTGTTTCACAGCAGTCAACTCGATGCCAAGGTAAAGGTGATCTGTTACACGGCCCTCATTCGGCCTGTCCTTGCCTATGGCTGTCCCGTTTGGTTTAACGTGGGAACAAGCTTAATGGAAAGGATTCGGGTTTTCGAGAGACGATGTCTTAGGGCTTGTCTCCATTTATATAGAACTCCAGAGTCTGAGTACAAAAAATTCTATAGTAATGAGGTCCTGTACAACGGGGCCAACCTGATCAGAGTGGATAACTTTTTGATAAAGCTTATTCGAAGTCACATTGCAAGAGCAATGACTTCGAACAACAACTTGATCTCCGGGGCTTTTTACCCCAATGATATGCACCACGAGACTGTGCGCCTTAACGGCCTTATTCCCCCTGAAGCGTTTCTCTATTTAGATAGAAAAGGTCTGGTCCAGGACAGATTAGCGGTACCGTTAATCTTCCACGTTGGTCGAAAAGCTGTGGACGGGCGAGTCAACTACGAACAAGACGTCGCAAGTAGCTCACCGGAGATCCTCAGGTTCAGTAGGGCGGTATCAGACCGCGATAGAGCGGATGTCCAAAGGCAACATAAACAGTTTTGGTGGTTGAACGAAGACTAGAACTCTGTCGACTTTTAGTACTCTTGAGTGCCCTAAAGGCAGTTTGATAGCATGTCCTGTCAGCCTTGGCCGGCTTATATATGTTTAAGGTAGTTTAAGTAGTTATAATATTATTGTTAGGTATTTGTAGTGTTAATTTAAGATAGGTTAAGATTTTAGATTAGTTTGTAGCTTAGATTTTATTTTAGTTATTAGATATTAAGTATAATTTTAGAAAACATAAATAAAAAGTCATGACATTAAGTTTTTTTTTGTTCAAAAATCTATATTTTTCTTAATTTTTAAATAGTAACTTAAATTGAAATATAAAAAAGTAGTATTAAGTCGAAAGACATTATTTTTAATTTGTTAGGATTAGCTTAGAGTGCCCGAAGAGGACCAGTAAGTTAGTGTATACATAATTTAAGTTAATTAAGCTAGATTTAAGCGTTTTTGTCTAGCAAGTAAGGAAATAATGAATTGAAATAATAAAAATGCGTTTAAAAAAAAAAATAAAAAAAAAAATCGTGCTTCTTGTTCATTTAAACAAACATTTCGCTTAATTAATAGGAGACAATCAAACCTTGATTTTTTTTTCTTACATCATCTCTTTTAACATAATTTTGTTGCAAATATTGAACTCCTAAATATCAGGAAACAGTGTCCAAATGCTTAACTTAGTACCTAGACAGCATTAAATGTAATAAAACAGTTCTTTACTGGTACGAAAAAAGATTCGGGGACAGATATGTATTCGATTTCAAGAGTGGAAAAATATTTCGAAAAAGTAAGCATTTTCTATATTTAAAATTCGAATATTTTTTGCATTAAGCAGTTTCTTGTAAAATTTTTGTGAATTTGTACTCAGTTTGAATCAAAAATTAATATTAGAAGCACAGTTCATCTAGAATATGACTGAAAAAAAAATAATTTTTTCGAAATTTTCAAAGGGGGGAGCGGCGGCGAAAAAATATGATTTTATTTCGATATCTTCGGATTTCCCCAAAATGCTTGTAATTCGATTCAAACGTTCTCCAATAATACTTTTAATGAAACTCCGGCTTCAAAATCGTGCTTCTTGCCCATTTAAACAAACATTTCGCGTAATTAATAGGAGAAAATCAAACCTTGATTTTTTTTTCTTACATCATCTCTTTTTGTTGCAAATATTGAACTCCAAAATATCAGGAAACAGTGTCCAAATGCTTAACTTAGTACCTAGACAGCATTATATGTAATACAACAGTTCTTTTCTGGTAGGAAAAAAGATTCGGGGACAGATACGTATTCGATTTCAAGAGTGGAAAAATATTTCGAAAAAGTAAGCATTTTCTATATTTAAAATTCGAATATTTTTTGCATTAAGCAGTTTTCTTGTAAAATTTTTGTGAATTTGTATTCAGTTTGAATCAAAAATTAATATTAAAAGCACAGTTCACCTAGAATATGACTTTGAAAAAAAATCATTTTTTCGAAATTTTCAAAGGGGGGAGCGGCGGCGAAAAAATATGATTTTTTTTTTATATCTTCGGATTTCCCCAAAATGCTTGTAATTCGATACAGACGTTCTCCAATAATACTTTTAATGAAACTCCGGCTTCAAAATCGTGCTTCTTGCTCATTTAAACAAAACATTTCGCTTAATTAATGGGAGAAAATCAAACCTTGATTTTTTTTTCTTACATCATATCTTTTTGTTGCAAATATTGAACTCCAAAATATCAGGAAACAGTGTCCAAATGCTTAACTTAGTACCTAGACAGCATTATATGTAATACAACAGTTCTTTTCTGGTAGGAAAAAAGATTCGGGGACAGATACGTATTCGATTTCAAGAGTGGAAAAATATTTCGAAAAAGTAAGCATTTTCTATATTTAAAATTCGAATATTTTTTGCATTAAGCAGTTTCTTGTAAAATTTTTGTGAATTTGTACTCAGTTTGAATCAAAAATTAATATTAGAAGCACAGTTCATCTAGAATATGACTAAAAAAAAAATCATTTTTTCGAAATTTTCAAAGGGGGGAGCGGCGGCGAAAAAATATGATTTTTTTTCGATATCTTCGGATTTCCCCAAAATGCTTGTAATTCGATTCAAACGTTCTCAAATAATACTTTTAATGAAACTCCGGCTTCAAAATCGTGCTTCTTGCTCATTTAAACATACATTTCGCTTAATTAATGGGAGAAAATCAAACCTTGATTTTTTTTCTTACATCATCTCTTTTTGTTGCAAATATTGAACTCCAAAATATCAGGAAACAGTGTCCAAATGCTTAACTTAGTACCTAGACAGCATTATATGTAATACAACAGTTCTTTTCTGGTAGGAAAAAAGATTCGGGGACAGATACGTATTCGATTTCAAGAGTGGAAAAATATTTCGAAAAAGTAAGCATTTTCTATATTTAAAATTCAAATATTTTTTGCAATAAGCAGTTTTCTTGTAAAATTTTTGTGAATTTGTACTCAGTTTGAATCAAAAATTAATATTAGAAGCACAGCTCATCTAAAATACGACTTTGAAAAAAAAATCTTTTTTTCGAAATTTTGAAAGGGGGGGGGGGGCCGCGGCGAAAAAATATGATTTTTTTTCGATATCTTCGGATTTCCCCAAATTGTTTGTAATTCGATTCAGACGTTCTCCAATAATACTTTTAATAAAACGCCGGCTTCAAAATTGTGCTTCTTGCTCGTTTAAACAAACATTCCGCTTTATTAATAGGAGAAAATCAAACCTTGATTTTTTTTCTTACATCATCTCTTTTAACATAATTTTGTTGCATATATTGAACTCCAAAATATCAGGAAACAGTGTCCAAATGCTTAACTTAGTACCTAGACAGCATTATATGTAATAAAACAGTTCTTTTCTGGCAGGAAAAAAGATTCGGGAACAGATACGTATTCGATTTCAAGAGTGGAAAAATATTTCGAAAAATAAGCATTTTCTATATTTAAAATTCGAATATTTTTTGCATTAAGCAGATTTCTTGTAAAATTTTTGTGAATTTGTGCTCAGTTTGAATCAAAAATTAATATTAGAAGCACAGTTCATCTAGAATACGACTTTGAAAAAAAATCATTTTTTCGAAATTTTCAAAGGGGGGACCGGCGGCGAAAATATATGATTTTTTTTTCGATATCTTCGGATTTCCCCAAAATGCTTGTAATTCGATTCAGACGTTCTCCAATAATACTTTTAATTAAACTCCGGCTTCAAAATCGTGCTTCTTGCTCATTTAAACAAACATTTCGCTTAATTAATAGGAGAAAATCAAACCTTGATTTTTTTTTCTTACGTCATCTCTTTTAACATAATTTTGTTGCAAATATTGAACTCCAAAATATCAGGAAACAGTGTCCAAATGCTTAACTTAGTACCTAGACAGCCATTATATGTAATAAAACAGTTCTTTTCTGGTAGGAAAAAAGATTCGGGGACAGATACGTATTCGATTTCAAGAGTGGAAAAATATTTCGAAAAATAAGCATTTTCTATATTTAAAATTCGAATATTTTTTGCATTAAGCAGATTTCTTGTAAAATTTTTGTGAGTTTGTGCTCAGTTTGAATCAAAAATTAATATTAGAAGCACAGTTCATCTAGAATACGACTTTGAAAATAAATCATTTTTTCGAAATTTTCAAAGGGGGGAGCGGCGGCGAAAAAATATGATTTTTTTTCGATATCTTCGGATTTCCCCAAAATGCTTGTAATTCGATTCAGACGTTCTCCAATAATACTTTTAATGAAACTCCGGCTTCAAAATCGTGCTTCTTGCTCACTTAAACAAACATTTCGCTTAATTAATAGGAGAAAATCAAACCTTGATTTTTTTTTCTTACATCATCTCTTTTAACATAATTTTGTTGCAAATATTGAACTCCAAAATATCAGGAAAAAGTGTCCAAATGCTTAACTTAGTACCTAGACAGCATTATATGTAACAGAACAGTTCTTTTCTGGTAGGAAAAAAGATTCGGGGACAGATACGTATTCGATTTCAAGAGTGGAAAAATATTTCGAAAAAGTAAGCATTTTCTATATTTAAAATTCGAATATTTTTTGCATTAAGCAGATTTCTTGTAAAATTTTTGTGAATTTGTATTCAGTTTGAATCAAAAATTAATATTAAAAGCAGAGTTCATCTAAAATATGACTTTGAAAAAAAATCATTTTTCGAAATTTTCAAAGGGGTAAGCGGCGGCGAAAAAATATGATTTTTTTTTCGATATCTTCGGATTTCCTCAAACTGCTTGAAATTCGATTCAGACGTTCTCCAATAATACTTTTAATGAAACTCCGGCTTCAAAATCGTGCTTCTTGCTTATTTAAACAAACATTTCGCTTAATTAATAGGAGAAAATCCAACCTTGATTTTTTTTCTTACATCATCTCTTTTTACATAATTTTGTTGCAAATATTGAACTCCAAAATATCAAGAAACAGTGTCCAAATGCTTAACTTAGTACCTAGACAGCATTATATGTAATAAAACAGTTCTTTTCTGGTAGGAAAAAAGATTCGGGAACAGATACGTATTCGATTTCAAGAGTGGAAAAATATTTCGAAAAAGTAAGCATTTTCTATATTTAAAATTCGAATATTTTTTGCATTAAGCAGATTTCTTCTAAAATTTTTGTGAATTTGTACTCAGTTAGAATCAAAAATTAATATAAGAAGCACAGTTCATCTAGAATACGACTTTGAAAAAAAAACATTTTTTCGAAATTTTCAAAGGGGGGAGCGGCGGCGAAAAAATATAATTTTTTTTCGATATCTTCGGATTTCCCCAAAATGCTTGTAATTCGATTCAGACGTTCTCCAATAATACTTTTAATGAAACTCCGACTTCAAAATCGTGCTTCTTGCTCGTTTAAACAAACATTTCGCTTAATTAATAGGAGAAAATCAAACCTTGATTTTTTTTTCTTACATCATCTCTTTTTACATAATTTTGTTGCAAATATTGAACTCCAAAATGTCAAGAAACAGTGTCCAAATGCTTAACTTAGTACCTAGACAGCATTATATGTAATAAAACAGTTCTTTTCTGGTAGGAAAAAAGATTCGGGAACAGATACGTATTCGATTTCAAGAGTGGAAAAATATTTCGTAAAAGTAAGCATTTTCTATATTTAAGTTTTCTTGTAAAATTTTTGTGAATTTGTGCTCAGTTAGAATCAAAAATTAATATAAGAAGCACAGTTCATCTAGAATACGACTTTGAAAAAAAATCATTTTTTCGAAATTTTCAAAGGGGGGAGCGGCGGCGAAAAAATATAATTTTTTTTCGATATCTTCGGATTTCCCCAAAATGCTTGTAATTCGATTCAGACGTTCTCCATTAATACTTTTAATGAAACTCCGACTTCAAAATCGTGCTTCTTGCTCGTTTAAACAAACATTTCGCTTAATTAATAGGAGAAAATCAAACCTTGATTTTTTTTTCTTACATCATCTCTTTTAACATAATTTTGTTGCAAATATTGAACTCCAAAATATCAGGCAACAGTGTCCCAATGCTTAACTTAGTACCTAGACAGCATTATATGTAATAAAACAGTTCTTTTCTGGTAGGAAAAAAGATTCGGGGACAGATACGTATTCGATTTCAAGAGTGGAAAAATATTTCGAAAAATAAGCATTTTCTATATTTAAAATTCGAATATTTTTTGCATTAAGCAGATTTCTTGTAAAATTTTTGTGAATTTGTATTCAGTTTGAATCAAAAATTAATATTAAAAGCACAGTTCATCTAAAATATGGCTGAAAAAAAATCATTTATTCAAAGGGGGGAGCGGCGGCGAAAAAATATGAATTTTTTTTCGATATCTTCGGATTTCCCCAAAATGCTTGTAATTCGATTCAGACGTTCTCCAATAATACTTTTAATGAAACTCCGGCTTCAAAATCGTGCTACTTGCTCATTTAAACAAACATTTCGCTTAATTAATAGGACAAAATCAAACCTTGATTTTTTTTCCTTACATCATCCCTTTTAACATAATTTTGTTGCAAATATTGAACCCCAAAATATCAGGAAACAGTGACCAAATGCTTAACTTAGTACCTAGACAGCATTATATGTAATAAAACAGTTCTTTTCTGGTAGGAAAAAAGATTCGGAGACAGATACGTATTCGATTTCAAGAGTGGAAAAATATTTCGAAAAAGTAAGCATTTTCTATATTTAAAATTCGAATATTTTTTGCATTAAGCAGATTTCTTGTAAAATTTTTGTGAATTTGTACTCAGTTTGAATCAAAAATTAATATCAGAAGCTCAGTTCATCTAGAATACGACTTTGAAAAAAAAAATCATTTTTTCGAAATTTTCAAAGGGGGGAGCGGCGGCGAAAAAATATGTTTTTTTTTTCGATATCTTCGGATTTCCCCAAAATGCTTGTAATTCGATTCAGACGTTCTCCAATAATACTTTTAATGAAACTCCGGCTTCAAAATCGTGCTACTTGCTCATTTAAACAAACATTTCGCTTAATTAATAGGACAAAATCAAACCTTGATTTTTTTTCCTTACATCATCCCTTTTAACATAATTTTGTTGCAAATATTGAACCCCAAAATATCAGGAAACAGTGACCAAATGCTTAACTTAGTACCTAGACAGCATTATATGTAATAAAACAGTTCTTTTCTGGTAGGAAAAAAGATTCGGAGACAGATACGTATTCGATTTCAAGAGTGGAAAAATATTTCGAAAAATAAGCATTTTCTATATTTAAAATTCGAATATTTTTTGCATTAAGCAGATTTCTTCTAAAATTTTTGTGAATTTGTACTCAGTTAGAATCAAAAATTAATATAAGAAGCACAGTTCATCTAGAATACGACTTTGAAAAAAAAACATTTTTTCGAAATTTTCAAAGGGGGGAGCGGCGGCGAAAAAATATAATTTTTTTTCGATATCTTCGGATTTCCCCAAAATGCTTGTAATTCGATTCAGACGTTCTCCAATAATACTTTTAATGAAACTCCGACTTCAAAATCGTGCTTCTTGCTCGTTTAAACAAACATTTCGCTTAATTAATAGGAGAAAATCAAACCTTGATTTTTTTTTCTTACATCATCTCTTTTTACATAATTTTGTTGCAAATATTGAACTCCAAAATGTCAAGAAACAGTGTCCAAATGCTTAACTTAGTACCTAGACAGCATTATATGTAATAAAACAGTTCTTTTCTGGTAGGAAAAAAGATTCGGGAACAGATACGTATTCGATTTCAAGAGTGGAAAAATATTTCGTAAAAGTAAGCATTTTCTATATTTAAGTTTTCTTGTAAAATTTTTGTGAATTTGTGCTCAGTTAGAATCAAAAATTAATATAAGAAGCACAGTTCATCTAGAATACGACTTTGAAAAAAAATCATTTTTTCGAAATTTTCAAAGGGGGGAGCGGCGGCGAAAAAATATAATTTTTTTTCGATATCTTCGGATTTCCCCAAAATGCTTGTAATTCGATTCAGACGTTCTCCATTAATACTTTTAATGAAACTCCGACTTCAAAATCGTGCTTCTTGCTCGTTTAAACAAACATTTCGCTTAATTAATAGGAGAAAATCAAACCTTGATTTTTTTTTCTTACATCATCTCTTTTAACATAATTTTGTTGCAAATATTGAACTCCAAAATATCAGGCAACAGTGTCCCAATGCTTAACTTAGTACCTAGACAGCATTATATGTAATAAAACAGTTCTTTTCTGGTAGGAAAAAAGATTCGGGGACAGATACGTATTCGATTTCAAGAGTGGAAAAATATTTCGAAAAATAAGCATTTTCTATATTTAAAATTCGAATATTTTTTGCATTAAGCAGATTTCTTGTAAAATTTTTGTGAATTTGTATTCAGTTTGAATCAAAAATTAATATTAAAAGCACAGTTCATCTAAAATATGGCTGAAAAAAAATCATTTATTCAAAGGGGGGAGCGGCGGCGAAAAAATATGAATTTTTTTTCGATATCTTCGGATTTCCCCAAAATGCTTGTAATTCGATTCAGACGTTCTCCAATAATACTTTTAATGAAACTCCGGCTTCAAAATCGTGCTACTTGCTCATTTAAACAAACATTTCGCTTAATTAATAGGACAAAATCAAACCTTGATTTTTTTTCCTTACATCATCCCTTTTAACATAATTTTGTTGCAAATATTGAACCCCAAAATATCAGGAAACAGTGACCAAATGCTTAACTTAGTACCTAGACAGCATTATATGTAATAAAACAGTTCTTTTCTGGTAGGAAAAAAGATTCGGAGACAGATACGTATTCGATTTCAAGAGTGGAAAAATATTTCGAAAAAGTAAGCATTTTCTATATTTAAAATTCGAATATTTTTTGCATTAAGCAGATTTCTTGTAAAATTTTTGTGAATTTGTACTCAGTTTGAATCAAAAATTAATATCAGAAGCTCAGTTCATCTAGAATACGACTTTGAAAAAAAAAAATCATTTTTTCGAAATTTTCAAAGGGGGGAGCGGCGGCGAAAAAATATGTTTTTTTTTCGATATCTTCGGATTTCCCCAAAATGCTTGTAATTCGATTCAGACGTTCTCCAATAATACTTTTAATGAAACTCCGGCTTCAAAATCGTGCTTCTTGCTCATTTAAACAAACATTTCGCTTAATTAAGAGGAGAAAATTAAACCTTAATTTTTTTTTCTTACATCATCTCGTTGAACATAATTTTGTTGCAAAAATTGAACTCCAAAATATCAGGAAAAAGTGTCCAAATGCTTAACTTAGTACCTAGACAGCATTATATGTAATAAAACAGTTCTTTTCTGATAGGAAAAAAGATTCGGGGACAGATACGTATTCGCTTTCAAGAGTGGAAAAATATTTCGAAAAATAAGCATTTTCCATATTTAAAATTCGAATATTTTTTGCATTAAGCAGATTTCTTGTAAAATTTTTGTGAATTTGTATTCAGTTTGAATCAAAAATTAATATTAAAAGCACAGTTCATCTAAAATATGACTGAAAAAAAATCATTTATTCGAAATTTTCAAAGGGGTAAACAAACATTTCGCTTAATTAATAGGAGAAAATCCAACCTTGATTTTTTTTCTTACATCATCTCTTTTTACATAATTTTGTTGCAAATATTGAACTCCAAAATATCAGGAAACAGGGTCCAAATGCTTAACTTAGTACCTAGACAGCATTATATGTTATAAAACAGCTCTTTTCTGGTAGGAAAACAGATTCGGGAACAGATACGTATTCGATTTCAAGAGTGGAAAAATATTTCGAAAAAGTAAGCATTTTCTATATTTAAAATTCGAATATTTTTTGCATTAAGCACATTTCTTGTAAAATTTTTGTGAATTTGTACTCAGTTTGAATCAAAAATAAATATTAGAAGCACAGTTCATCTAGAATACGACTTTGAAAAAAAAAAAACATTTTTTCGATATTTTCAAAGGGGGGAGCGGCGGCGAAAAAATATGATTTTTTTTTCGATATCTTCGGATTTCCCCAAAATGCTTGTAATTCGATTCAGACGTTCTCCAATAATACTTTTAATGAAACTCCGACTTCAATATCGTGCTTCTTGCTCGTTTAAACAAACATTTCGCTTAATTAATAGGAGAAAATCAAACCTTGATTTTTTTTTCTTACATCATCTCTTTTAACATAATTTTGTTGCAAATATTGAACTCCAAAATATCAGGCAACAGTGTCCCAATGCTTAACTTAGTACCTAGACAGCATTATATGTAATAAAACAGTTCTTTTCTGGTAGGAAAAAAGATTCGGGAACAGATACGTATTCGATTTCAAGAGTGGAAATATATTTCGAAAAATAAGCATTTTCTATATTTAAAATTCGAATATTTTTTGCATTAAGCAGATTTCTTGTAAAATTTTTGTGAATTTGTATTCAGTTTGAATCAAAAATTAATATTAAAAGCACAGTTCATCTAAAATATGACTGAAAAAAAATCATTTATTCAAAGGGGGGAGCGGCGGCGAAAAAATATGATTTTTTTCGATATCTTCGGATTTCCCCAAAATGCTTGTAATTCGATTCAGACGTTCTCCAATAATACTTTTAATGAAACTCCGACTTCAAAATCGTGCTTCTTGCTCGTTTAAACAAACATTTCGCTTAATTAATAGGAGAAAATCAAACCTTGATTTTTTTTTCTTACATCATCTCTTTTAACATAATTTTGTTGCAAATATTGAACCTCAAAATATCAGGAAACAGTGTCCAAATGCTTAACTTAGTACCTAGACAGCATTATATGTAATAAAACAGTGCTTTTCTGGTAGGAAAAAAGATTCGGAGACAGATACGTATTCGATTTCAAGAGTGGAAAAATATTTCGAAAAAGTAAGCATTTTTAACTTCCCATCAGGAAGTTCTTGTAATCGGTCCGATTTTCGAAATTCAAAATTTTTACATTTCTCTACGTTTGGCGGTCCCAGTAGTCGGATTCCATCATTTTTAGAAAGATGTCTGTGTGTGTGTGTGTACGTACGTACGTACGTACGTACGTTTGTGCGGATTCTTTCGTACAGCCTAACTAGAGAACAAATCAAGCTATCGAAGCCAAATTGGTTTCATTCGAAGCGTGTGTGCATAAAGATCACCTGAAAAGCTTTTGGTTAAGTTCCACAGGGTGGTTTGAATTTTATGACGAAAAAACTGTCAAAAAAAGGGACAATTTCACTTCTGCAATTAAAATCAATTTAGTTTTCCAATAAAAACAGTTCAAAATTAATTAAATTTATAGTTGACATCTATCTTATCAGATAAAAAAATATGCATAAAAATATACACTGCCGTTCATAAGTTTCCGGACAAATTCATATTAATTTTTTTTTTGTTCAATTTTAATGCCAAAAGTTTCATCAATATTAGGTTTTTTTTAGCCAATTGACTAAACTTAGTAAGTTACTAACTATAGAGACTACCAAAAAGACTAAAACAGTTTTTAGTTGGGGGCATTTCATATATTGATGTGACCCTTTCTCTATTTCCTGATCCAAATTTTCACGGAAGTTCTTGAAAAATTGTTTCAGAAATGTGAATCCTGTAAGTCTTTCCTATTTTACATGACTGAAAAGGACGTCTTCAACACTAACACATGAAAACATCCTTAGAAAATTATGGAGCCAACAGATTATTCACAAACTGCTCGGCTGTAGCATGATGCTTTTTTATCGTAATAATATATTAGCAAAAACAAGCTTATGGTGCAACTTAAATGAGGCATTTGAATTCAAAGAAAAAGCATCGAGAGAAAGCTAAATGATAAGGTTAAAACACATGGCTAAAACTGCATGACTCGTATATTGCAAGAAAGATCATAGCAACCGATTTAGTTTGTTTTCGCCTGTTGTGATTTCTTTTCATGAACCCAATCCTAGAGGTCTTTCCAGAAAATGACACATGGATAAAAAATCTGTCAAAATCGGCGTGGAAAATTCTATCAAAATCTGCAAAGAAAACTGGACTGAATGTGATCCTCTTAAAGCCATATATTAACCAGAAGAAAAATATCCTATGCTGAGCAGTTCCCAGCTCGGAAGGAAGAGGCGGTCGAAATCTCGGGACTGAAACTATGCACTTTTGAACTTAATTGACATAAAGATAATCACGCTTTAATAGTCCGAGCACAACAAGTGCATCGTACAAGGTCGTAGAAATATTTTCAAAAATGCATTGAACAAGGAGTTGACATAAGCGATCTTTCACAATGTTTATATCAAAACAACGATTTAAATTCCGCAATCAAACTCCAAATTCTGGTCACAAATTTAACTTTTTCTCATTTCAAAACAACTTTCTTAATTTTTTTTTTACTAGAATAGTAATAATTTGTAAGTGACATTTCAGTGTTAGCTCAGATCAATTTTAACTTACTTCTGGATGTCTGTCCCTAACAGGTTTAAACACTTTATTGGTGAAGTTGAAAAACAAATTCAAATTCCAAGGTAAAAGTTGTCGTAATATAACTCACAATTTGACACATCTTATCTTAACGTAGAGTTCTTTGCTCTTAAAGCAATGCCTGTATGCCACTATGTGCCTACAGGAGACTTGCTAAGAATCTGTGTCGTTGGTCCTATATTTTTTTTAACTTGATTTGTTATAAGTTGGTTATTTTGGTCACACACAAAACAATTTCAGTAACAATCTGATTTTAAAATTTGCATTCTTTTGGCAAACAAGACTCCCGCACAAAGCAAAAACACTTTGGTCACTAGGAAAATAAGCATTAAATGGAATTCAGAAACTACCCTCTCTTGTTTTCTATTGACCAGAACAATAAATGCAATCGGCCGTAAGTTGGAACAAACAGATTGTAAAACAGCTAAATGCGAGAAATATGCTGTAGTAGTAGTAGTTTTAATTTCGTGCACAATATTCTCAAGTATGAGAAAAGCGCGATCGACGATGTTGACATATAAAGAAACAGGAAACAGGTTCGAAAAAACAATTATCTCAGGGTTACAGACCCCAAACCAAAGCCTAAAAAGTTCAAAGTGGAAAAATCATAGTCGAATTGCAGTCAATGCTGAGGACTGCATTAGACGACGGAGGCCAACAGCGTCTACCCGACCTAGACGAAATAGATAGCAATAACATATAAGCTAAAATCTAATAAAGCAACTTTAGCTGTCGAACTTTTCAATGCGACAGCAATAAAGCATCAAAGATGAAAATGGAATCTCAGTATTGTTTGTCCGCTCTTAAAGAAAGGAGACCATCTTAACTGTGCCAATTGTAGAGTCCACCATAGACTAAATATAAATATAAATATATCGGCAGATAGTTTCTGTTTCGTCCACAGAGACGAGATGTATGAAGCCATGTCTAGGTTTGGCATCCCATCCAAGCTCGTCCTTTTGTACAATAGGGCAAAAAGAAATATATGCTGTCATCAAGAAAGGACACTTAAATGCGACTTCTGGTTCAGAACGTTAACATAGACAGCTATTATTGTGGTAGTTAGGGACTTTGCTTAGGCTTCGCTGCAAACACAGATAATAACACCAGCGTTGAGGTCAAACCGAGAATACCTTTGGCTAAGAAAGCAACTACCATCCCCGTCTATGATATATGATGCAGAAGCATGGAAACTTTCAAAAGCAGATGAAGGCGAATTATGTAGTTTCGAGAGAAAAATGTGAAAAATAAATATTAAATACGTAGGTTTTTTTTAAATGATTCAAAGCTGAATAAAATATGTATGTATCTAATTTTTTCTATTGCAATGCATTTTTGTGGGAAATTAATGATGTTTTCATAACCCAAATGGAATTTGATGGTGGCGGCAAATAAAACAGCACCTATATTTTTTTTTATCTTGAGATGGGAAGTTCATGGTATGGGCAGACCTACTCGCACCCAAACCAATTTTCTATATTTAAAATTCGAATATTTTTTGCATTAAGCAGATTTCCTGTAAAATTTTTGTGAATTTGTACTCAGTTTGAATCAAAAATTAATATTAGAAGCTCAGTTCATCTAGAATACGACTTTGAAAAGAAAATCATTTTTTTGAAATTTTCAAAGGGGGGAGCAGCGGCGAAAAAATATGATTTTTTTCGATATCTTCGGATTTCCCCAAAATGCTTGTAATTCGATTCAGACGTTCTCCAATAATACTTTTAATGAAACTCCGGCCTCAAAATCGTGCTACTTGCTCATTTAAACAAACATTTCGCTTAATTAATAGGACAAAATCAAACCTTGATTTTTTTTCCTTACATCATCCCTTTTAACATAATTTTGTTGCAAATATTGAACTCCAAAATATCAGGAAACAGTGACCAAATGCTTAACTTAGTACCTAGACAGCATTATATGTAATAGAACAGTTCTTTTCTGGTAGGAAAAAAGATTCGGGGACAGATACGTATTCGATTTCAAGAGTGGAAAAATATTTCGAAAAAGTAAGCATTTTCTATATTTAAAATTCGAATATTTTTTGCATTAAGCAGATTTCTTGTAAAATTTTTGTGAATTTGTATTCAGTTTGAATCAAAAATTAATATTAAAAGCACAGTTCATCTAAAATATGACTTTGAAAAAAAAATCATTTTTTCGAAATTTTCAAAGGGGTAAGCGGCGGCGAAAAAATATGATTTTTTTTCGATATCTACGGATTTCCCCAAAATGCTTGAAATTCGATTCAGACGTTCTCCAATAATACTTTTAATGAAACTCCGGCTTCAAAATCGTGCTTCTTGCTCATTTAAACAAACATTTCGCTTAATTAATAGGACAAAATCAAACCTTGATTTTTTTTCCTTACATCATCCCTTTTAACATAATTTTGTTGCAAATATTGAACTCCAAAATATCAGGAAACAGTGTCCAAATGCTTAACTTAGTACCTAGACAGCATTATATGTAATAGAACAGTTCTTTTCTGGTAGGAAAAAAGATTCGGGGTCAGATACGTATTCGATTTCAAGAGTGGAAAAATATTTCGAAAAAGTAAGCATTTTCTATATTTAAAATTCGAATATTTTTTGCATTAAGCAGATTTCTTTTAAAATTTTTGTGAATTTGTATTCAGTTTGAATCAAAAATTAATATTAAAAGCACAGTTCATCTAAAATATGACTTTGAAAAAAAATCATTTTTTCGAAATTTTCAAAGGGGTAAGCGGCGGCGAAAAAATATGATTTTTTAACGATATCTTCGGATTTCCCCAAAATGCTTGAAATTCGATTCAGACGTTCTCCAATAATACTTTTAATGAATCTCCGGCTTCAAAATCGTGCTTCTTGCTCATTTAAACAAACATTTCGCTTAATTAATAGGAGAAAATCCAACCTTGATTTTTTTTCTTACATTATCTCTTTTTACATAATTTTGTTGCAAATATTGAACTCCAAAATATCAGGAAACAGTGTCCAAGCAAGTACCAAGTACATAGACAGCATTTTATGTAATAAAACAGTTCTTTTCTGGTAGGAAAAAAGATTCGGGGACAGATACGTATTCGATTTCAAGAGTGGAAAAATATTTCGAAAAATAAGCATTTTCTATATTTAAAATTCGAATATTTTTTGCATTAAGCAGATTTCTTGTAAAATTTTTGTGAATTTGTGCTCAGTTTGAATCAAAAATTAATATTAGAAGCACAGTTCATCTAGAATACGACTTTGAAAAAAAATCATTTTTTCGAAATTTTCAAAGGGGTAAGCGGCGGCGAAAAAATATGATTTTTTAACGATATCTTCGGATTTCCCCAAAATGCTTGAAATTCGATTCAGACGTTCTCCAATAATACTTTTAATGAATCTCCGGCTTCAAAATCGTGCTTCTTGCTCATTTAAACAAACATTTCGCTTAATTAATAGGAGAAAATCCAACCTTGATTTTTTTTCTTACATCATCTCTTTTTACATAATTTTGTTGCAAATATTGAACTCCAAAATATCAGGAAACAGTGTCCAAATGCTTAACTTAGTACCTAGACAGCATTATATGTAATAAAACAGTTCTTTTCTGGTACGAAAAAAGATTCGGGAACAGATACGTATTCGATTTCAAGAGTGGAAAAATATTTCGAAAAATAAGCATTTTCTATATTTAAAATTCGAATATTTTTTGCATTAAGCAGATTTCTTGTAAAATTTTTGTGAATTTGTATTCAGTTTGAATCAAAAATTAATACTAAAAGCACAGTTCATCTAAAATATGACTGAAAAAAAATCATTTATTCATAGGGGGGAGCGGCGGCGAAAAAATATGAATTTGTTTTCGATATCTTCGGATTTCCCCAAAATGCTTGAAATTCGATTCAGATGTTCTCCAATAATACTTTTAATGAAACTCCGGCTTCAAAATCGTGCTTCTTGCTCATTTAAACAAACATTTCGCTTAATTAATAGGAGAAAATCCAACCTTGATTTTTTTTCTTACATCATCTCTTTTTACATAATTTTGTTGCAAATATTGAACTCCAAAATATCAGGAAACAGTGTCCAAATGCTTAACTTAGTACCTAGACAGCATTATATGTAATTAAACAGTTCTTTTCTGGTACGAAAAAAGATTCGGGAACAGATACGTATTCGATTTCAAGAGTGGAAAAATGTTTCGAAAAAGTAAGCATTTTCTATATATAAGTTTTCTTGTAAAATTTTTGTGAATTTGTACTCAGTTAGAATCAAAAATTAATATAAGAAGCACAGTTCATCTAGAATGCGACTTAGAAAAAAAAAACATTTTTTCGAAATTTTCAAAGGGGGGAGCGGCGGCGAAAAAATATGATTTTTTTTTCGATATCTTCGGATTTCCCCAAAATGCTTGTAATTCGATTCAGACGTTCTCCAATTATACTTTTAATGAAACTCCGGCTTCAAAATCGTGCTTCTTGCTCATTTAAACAAACATTTCGCTTAATTAATAGGAGAAAATCAAACCTTGATTTTTTTTTCTTACATCGTCTCTTTTAACATAATTTTGTTGCAAATATTGAACTCCAAAATATCAGGAAACAGTGTCCAAGCAAGTACCAAGTACATAGACAGCATTATATGTAATAAAACAGTTCTTTTCTGGTAGGAAAAAAGATTCGGGGACAGATACGTATTCGATTTCAAGAGTGGAAAAATATTTCGAAAAATAAGCATTTTCTATATTTAAAATTCGAATATTTTTTGCATTAAGCAGATTTCTTGTAAAATTTTTGTGAATTTGTGCTCAGTTTGAATCAAAAATTAATATTAGAAGCACAGTTCATCTAGAATACGACTTTGAAAAAAAATCATTTTTTCGAAATTTTCAAAGGGGTAAGCGGCGGCGAAAAAATATGATTTTTTAACGATATCTTCGGATTTCCCCAAAATGCTTGAAATTCGATTCAGACGTTCTCCAATAATACTTTTAATGAATCTCCGGCTTCAAAATCGTGCTTCTTGCTCATTTAAACAAACATTTCGCTTAATTAATAGGAGAAAATCCAACCTTGATTTTTTTTCTTACATCATCTCTTTTTACATAATTTTGTTGCAAATATTGAACTCCAAAATATCAGGAAACAGTGTCCAAATGCTTAACTTAGTACCTAGACAGCATTATATGTAATAAAACAGTTCTTTTCTGGAAGAGAAAAAGATTCGGGACAGATACGTATTCGATTTCAAGAGTGGAATAATATTTCGAAAAAGTAAGCATTTTCTATATTTAAAATTCGAATATTTTTTGCATTAAGCAGATTTCTTATAAAATTTTTGTGAATTTGTACTCAGTTAGAATCAAAAATTAATATAAGAAGCACAGTTCATCTAGAATACGACTTTGAAAAAAAAAACATTTTTTCGAAATTTTCAAAGGGGGGAGCGGCGGCGAAATAATATGATTTTTTTTCGATATCTTCTGATTTCACCAAAATGCTTGTAATTCGATTCAGACGTTCTCCAATAATACTTTTAATGAAACTCCGGCTTCAAAATCGTGCTTCTTGCTCATTTAAACAAACATTTCGCTTAATTAATAGGAGAAAATCAAACCTTGATTTTTTTTTCTTACATCATCTCTTTTAACATAATTTTGTTGCAAATATTGAACTCCAAAATATCAGGAAACAGTGTCCAAATGCTTAACTTAGTACCTAGACAGCATTATATGTCCAACAGTGTCCAAATGCTTAACTTAGTACCTAGACAGCATTATATGTAATAAAACAGTTCTTTTCTGGTAGGAAAAAAGATTCGGGAACAGATACGTATTCGATTTCAAGAGTGGAAAAATATTTCGAAAAAGTAAGCATTTTCTATGTTTAAGTTTTCTTGTAAAATTTTTGTGAATTTGTACTGAGTTAGCATCAAAAATTAATATAAGAAGCACAGTTCATCTAGAATACGACTTTGAGAAAAAATCAGTTTTTCGAAATTTTCAAAGGGGGGAGCGGCGGCGAAAAAATATGATTTTTTTCGATATCTTCGGATTTCCCCAAAATGCTTGTAATTCGATTCAGACGTTCTCCAATAATACTTTTAATGAAACTCCGGCTTCAAAATCGTACTTCTTGCTCATTTAAACAAACATTTCGCTTAATTAATAGGAGAAAATCAAACCTTGATTTTTTTTCTTACATCATCTCTTTTAACATAATTTTGTTGCAAATATTGAACTCCAAAATATCAGGAAACAGTGTCCAAATGCTTAACTTAGTACCTAGACAGCATTATATGTCCAACAGTGTCCAAATGCTTAACTTAGTACCTAGACAGCATTATATGTAATAAAACAGTTCTTTACATTTCGCTTAATTAATAGGAGAAAATCAAACCTTGATTTTTTTTTCTTACATCACCTCTTTTAACATAATTTTGTTGCAAATATTGAACTCCAAAATATCAGGAAACAGTGTCCAAATGCTTAACTTAGTACCTAGACAACATTATATGTAATAAAACAGTTCTTTTCTGGTAGGAAAATAGATTCGGGGACAGATACGTATTCGATTTCAAGAGTGGAAAAATATTTCGAAAAATAAGCATTTTCTATATTTAAAATTCGAATATTTTTTGCATCAAGCAGATTTCTCGTAAAATTTTTGTGAATTTGTGCTCAGTTTGAATCAAAAATTAATATTAGAAGCACAGTTCATCTAGAATACGACTTTGAAAAAAAATCATTTTTTCGAAATTTTCATAGGGGTAAGCGGCGGCGAAAAAATATGATTTTTATTCGATATCTTCGGATTTCCCCAAAATGCTTGAAATTCGATTCAGACGTTCTCCAATAATACTTTTAATGAATCTCCGGCTTCAAAATCTTGCTTCTTGCTCATTTAAACAAACATTTCGCTTAATTAATAGGAGAAAATCAAACCTTGATTTTTTTTTCTTACATCATCTCTTTTAACATAATTTTGTTGCAAATATTGAACTCCAAAATATCAGGAAACAGTGTCCAAATGCTTAACTTAGTACCTAGACAGCATTATATGTAATAAAACAGTTCTTTTCTGGTACGAAAAAAGATTCGGGAACAGATACGTATTCGATTTCAAGAGTGGAAAAATATTTCGAAAAAGTAAGCATTTTCTATATTTAAGTTTTCTTGTAAAATTGTTGTGAATTTGTACTCAGTTAGAATCAAAAATTAATATAAGAAGCACAGTTCATCTAGAATACGACTTTGAAAAAAAATCATTTTTTCGAAATTTTCAAAGGGGGGAGCGGCGGCGAAAAAATATGATTTTTTTCGATATCTTCGAATTTCCCCAAAATGCTTGTAATTCGATTCAGACGTTGTCCAATAATACTTTTAATGAAACTCCGGCTTCAAAATCGTGCTTCTTGCTCATTTAAACAAACATTTCGCTTAATTAATAGGAGAAAATCAAACCTTGCTTTTTTTTTCTTACATCATCTCTTTTAACATAATTTTGTTGCAAATATTGAACTCCAAAATATCAGGAAACAGTGTCCAAATGCTTAACTTAGTACCTAGACAGCATTATATGTAATAAAACAGTTCTTTTCTGGTAGGAAAAAAGATTCGGGGACAGATACGTATTCGATTTCAAGAGTGGAAAAATATTTCGAAAAATAAGCATTTTCTATATTTAAAATTCGAATATTTTTTGCATTAAGCAGATTTCTTGTAAAATTTTTGTGAATTTGTGCTCAGTTTGAATCAAAAATTAATATTAGAAGCACAGTTCATCTAGAATATGACTTTGAAAAAAAATCATTTTTTCGAAATTTCAAAGGGGGTAGCGGCGGCGAAAAAATATGATTTTTTTTCGATATCTTCGGATTTCCCCAAAATGCTTGTAATTCGATTCAGACGTTCTCCAATAATACTTTGAATGAAACTCCGGCTTCAAAATCGTGCTTCTTGCTCATTTAAACAAACATTTCGCTTAATTAATAGGAGAAAATCAAACCTTGATTTTTTTTTTCTTACATCATCTCTTTTAACATAATTTTGTTGCAAATATTGAACTCCAAAATATCAGGAAACAGTGTCCAAATGGTTAACTTAGTACCTAGACAGCATTATATGTAATAAAACAGTTCTCTTCTGGTAGGAAAAAAGATTCGGGGACAGATACGCATTCGATTTCAAAGTGGAAAAATATTTCGAAAAATAAGCATTTTCTATATTTAAAATTCGAATATATTTAGCATTAAGCAGATTTCTTGTAAAATGTTTGTGAAATTGTGCTCAGTTTGAATCAAAAATTAATATTAGAAGCACAGTTCATCTAGAATACGACTTTGAAAAAAAATCATTTTTTCGAAATTTTCAAAGGGGGGAGCGGCGGCGAAAAAATATGATTTTTTTTCGATATCTTCGGATTTCCCCAAAATGCTTGTAATTCGATTCAGACGTTCTCCAATAATACTTTGAATGAAACTCCGGCTTCAAAATCGTGCTTCTTGCTCATTTAAACAAACATTTCGCTTAATTAATAGGAGAAAATTAAACCTTTATTTTTTTTTTCTTACATCATCTCTTTTAACCTAATTTTGGTGCAAATATTGAACTCCAAGATATCAGGAAACAGTGTCCAAATGCTTAACTTAGTACCTAGACAGCATTATATGTAATAAAACAGTTCTTTTCTGGTAGGAAAAAAGATTCGGGGACAGATACGTATTCGATTTCAAGAGTGGAAAAATATTTCGAAAAATAAGCATTTTCTATATTTAAAATTCGAATATATTTTGCATTAAGCAGATTTCTTGTAAAATTTTTGTGAATTTGTGCTCAGTTTGAATCAAAAATTAATATTAGAAGCACAGTTCATCTAGAATACGACTTTGAAAAAAAATCATTTTTTCGAAATTTTCAAAGGGGGGAGCGGCGGCGAAAAAATATAATTTTTTTTCGATATCTTCGGATTTCCCCAAAATGCTTGTAATTCGATTCAGACGTTCTCCAATAATACTTTTAATGAATCTCCGGCTTCAAAATCTTGCTTCTTGCTCATTTAAACAAACATTTCGCTTAATTAATGGGAGAAAATCCAACCTTGATTTTTTTTCTTACATCATCTCTTTTTACATAATTTTGTTGCAAATATTGAACTCCAAAATATCAGGAAACAGTGTCCAAATGGTTAACTTAGTACCTAGACAGCATTATATGTAATAAAACAGTTCTCTTCTGGTAGGAAAAAAGATTCGGGGACAGATACACATTCGATTTCAAAGTGGAAAAATATTTCGAAAAATAAGCATTTTCTATATTTAAAATTCGAATATATTTTGCATTAAGCAGATTTCTTGTAAAATGTTTGTGAATTTGTGCTCAGTTTGAATCAAAAATTAATATTAGAAGCACAGTTCATCTAGAATACGACTTTGAAAAAAAATTAATTTTTTCGAAATTTTCAAAGGGGGGAGCGGCGGCGAAAAAATATGATTTTTTTTTCGATATCTTCGGATTTATCCAAAATGCTTGTAATTCGATTCAGACGTTCTCCAATAATACTTTTAATGAAACTCCGGCTTCAAAATCGTGCTTCTTGCTCATTTAAACAAACATTTCGCTTAATTAATAGGAGAAAATCAAACCTTGATTTTTTTTTTCTTACATCATCTCTTTTAACATAATTTTGTTGCAAATATTGAACTCCAAAATATCAGGAAACAGTGTCCAAATGGTTAACTTAGTACCTAGACAGCATTATATGTAATAAAACAGTTCTCTTCTGGTAGGAAAAAAGATTCGGGGACAGATACACATTCGATTTCAAAGTGGAAAAATATTTCGAAAAATAAGCATTTTCTATATTTAAAATTCGAATATATTTTGCATTAAGCAGATTTCTTGTAAAATGTTTGTGAATTTGTACTCAGTTTGAATCAAAAATTAATATTAGAAGCACAGTTCATCTAGAATACGACTTTGAAAAAAAATTAATTTTTTCGAAATTTTCAAAGGGGGGAGCGGCGGCGAAAAAATATGATTTTTTTTCGATATCTTCGGATTTCCCCAAAATGCTTGTAATTCGATTCAGACGTTCTCCAATAATACTTTTAATGAAACTCCGACTTCAAAATCGTGCTTCTTGCTCGTTTAAACAAACATTTCGCTTAATTAATAGGAGAAAATCAAACCTTGATTTTTTTTTCTTACATCATCTCTTTTAACATAATTTTGTTGCAAATATTGAACTCCAAAATATCAGGAAACAGTGTCCAAATGCTTAACTTAGTACCTAGACAGCATTATATGTAATAAAACAGTTCTTTTCTGGTAGGAAAAAAGATTCGGGAACAGATACGTATTCGATTTCAAGAGTGGAAAAATATTTCGAAAAAGTAAGCATTTTCTATATTTAAAATTCGAATATTTTTTGCATTAAGCAGTTTTCTTGTAAAATTTTTGTGAATTTGTACTCAGTTTGAATCAAAAATTAATATTAAAAGCACAGTTCATCTAAAATATGATTTTGAAAAAAAAATCATTTTTTCGAAATTTTCAAAGGGGGGAGCGGCGGCGAAAAAATATGATT
>CAUVXE010000243.1:0-46621 GCA_963555765.1 Orthonevra nobilis
CTGGACTATAGCCCATGGTTTCAAAATGCACTTTTTTCTCAAATTCGCAAATTACGATTTCTATGATATTGACAGTCACAAACATCACGAACTTATCACAAATTTGAAAATTTAGCTCTGAGAACCTTTTATTGACAAAAATACAGAAATATGAAATCCGAGGCTTTTTTGCTTAATTCTGCTGGACTATAGCCCATGGTTTCAAAATGCACTTTTTTCTCAAATTCGCAAATTACGATTTCTATTATTTTGACAGTCAAAAACATCCCTTATTGAGCACAAATTTTAAAATTTAGCTCTGAGAACCTTTTATTAACAAAAATACAGAAATATGAATTCCGAGGCTTTTTTGCTCAATTCTGCTGGACTATAGCCCATGGTTTCACAATGCACTTTTTTCTCAAATTCGCAAATTGCGATTTCTATGATATTGACAGTCACAAACATCCCTTATTGAACACAAATTTGAAAATTTAGATCTGAGAACCTTTTATTGACAAAAATACAGAAATATCAAATCCGAGTCTTTCTTGCTTAATTCTGCTGGACTATAGCCCATGGTTTCAAAATGCACTTTTTTCTCAAGTTCGCAAATTACGATTTCTATGTAATTGACAGTCACAAACATCACGAACTAAACACAAATTTGAAAATTTAGCTCTGAGAACCTTTTATTAACAAAAATACAGAAATATGAAATCCGAGGCTTTTTTGCTTAATTCTGCTGGATTATAGCCCATGGTTTCATAATGCACTTTTTTCTCAAATTCGCAAATTACGATTTCTATGATTTTGACAGTCAAAAACATCCCTTATTGAGCACAAATTTTAAAATTTAGCTCTGAGAACCTTTTATTAACAAAAATACAGAAATATGAAATCCGAGGCTTTTTTGCTTAATTCTGCTGGACTATAGCCCATGGTTTCAAAATGCACTTTTTTCTCAAATTCGCAAATTACGATTTCTATGATATTGACAGTCACAAGCATCACGAACTAATCACAAATTTGAAAATTTAGCTCTTAGAACCTTTTATTAACAAAAATACAGAAATATGAAATCCGGGGCTGTTTTGCTTAATTCTGCTGGACTATAGCCCATGGTTTCAAAATGCACTTTTTTCTCAAATTCGCAAATTACGATTTCTATGACCCCGATAATGACAAGCGTCCATAATTGAACACAAATTTGAAAATTTAGCTCCGAGAACTTTTTATTAACAAAAATACAGAAATATGAAATCCGAGGCTTTTTTGCTTAATTCTGCTGGACTATAGCCCATGGTTTCAAAATGCACTTTTTTCTCAAATTCGTAAATTACGATTTCTATGATTTTGACAGTCAAAAACATCCCTTTTTGAGCACAAATTTTAAAATTTAACTCAGAGAACCCTTTATTAACAAAAATACAGAAATATGAAATCCGAGGCTTTTTTGCTTAATTCTGCTGGACTATAGCCCATGGTTTCAAAATGCACTTTTTTCTCAAATTCGCAAATTACCATTTCTATGACCCTGATAGTGACAAGCATCCCTAATTGAACACAATTTTGAAAATTTAGCTCCGAGAACCTTTTATTAACAAAAATACAGAAATATGAAACCCGAGGCTTTTTTGCTTAATTCTGCTGGACTATAGCCCATGGTTTCAAAATGCACTTTTTTCTCAAATTCGCAAATTACGATTTCTATGATATTGACAGTCACAAACATCCCTTATTGAACACAAATTTGAAAATTTAGCTCTGAGAACCTTTTATTAACAAAAATACAGAAATATGAAATCCGAGGCTTTTTTGCTTAATTCTGCTGGACTAAAGCCCATGGTTTCAAAATGCACTTTTTTCTCAAATTTGCAAATTACGATTTCTATGATTTTGACAGTCAAAAACATCCCTTATTGAGCACAAATTTTAAAATTTAGCTCTGAGAACCTTTTATTAACAAAAATACAGAAATATGAAATCCGAGGCTTTTTTACTTAATTCTGCTGGACTATAGCCCATGGTTTCAAAATGCACTTTTTTCTCAAATTCGCAAATTACGATTTCTATGACCCTGATAATGACAAGCATCCCTAATTGAACACAAATTTGAAAATTTAGCTCCCAGAACCTTTTATTAACAAAAATACAGAAATATGAAATCCGAGGCTATTTTGCTTAATTCTGCTGGACTATAGCCCATGGTTTCAAAATGCACTTTTTTCTCAAATTCGCAAATTACGATTTCTATGATTTTGACAGTCAAAAACATCCCTTATTGAGCACAAATTTGAAAATTTACCTCTGAGAACCTTTTATTAACAAAAATACAGAAATATGAACTCCGAGGCTTTTTTGCTTAATTCTGCTGGACTATAGCCCATGGTTTCAATATGAACTTTTTTCTCAAATTCGCAAATTACGATTTCTATTATATTGACAGTCACAAGCATCACAAAATGAACACAAATTTGAAAATTTAGCTCTGAGAACCGTTTATTGACAAAAATACAGAAATATGAAATCCGAGGCTTTCTTGCTTAATTCTGCTGGACTATAGCCCATGGTTTCAAAATGCACTTTTTTCTCAAACTCGCAAATTACGATTTCTATGATATTGACAGTCACAAACATCCCTTATTGAACACAAATTTGAAAATTTAGCTCTGAGAACCTTTTATTAACAAAAATACAGAAATATGAAATCCGAGGCTTTTTTGCTTAATTCTGCTGGACTATAGCCCATGGTTTCAAAATGCACTTTTTTCTCAAATTCGCAAATTACGATTTCTATGATTTTGACAGTCAAAAACATCCCTTATTGAGCACAAATTTTAAAATTTAGCTCTGAGAACCTTTTATTGACAAAAATACAGAAATATGAAATCCGAGGCTTTCTTGCTTAATTCTGCTGGACTATAGCCCATGGTTTCAAAATGCACTTTTTTCTCAAATTCGCAAATTACGATTTCTATGACCCTGATAATGACAAGCATCCCTAATTGAACACAAATTTGAAAATTTAGCTCCGAGAACCTTTTATTAACAAAAATACAGAAATATGAAACCCGAGCCTTTTTTGCTTAATTCTGCTGGACTATAGCCCATGGTTTCAAAATGCACTTTTTTCTCAAATTCGCAAGTTACGATTTCTATGATATTGACAGTCACAAACATCCCTTATTGAACACAAATTTGAAAATTTACCTCTGAGAACCTTTTATTAACAAAAATACAGAAATATGAACTCCGAGGCTTTTTTGCTTAATTCTGCTGGACTATAGCCCATGGTTTCAAAATGCACTTTTTTCTCAAATTCGCAAATTACGATTTCTATTATATTGACAGTCACAAGCATCACAAAATGAACACAAATTTGAAAATTTAGCTCTGAGAACCTTTTATTGACAAAAATACAGAAATATGAAATCCGAGGCTTTCTTGCTTAATTCTGCTGGACTATAGCCCATGGTTTCAAAATGCGCTTTTTTCTCAAATTCGCAAATTACGATTTCTATGATATTGACAGTCACAAACATCCCTTATTGAACACAAATTTGAAAATTTAGCTCTGAGAACCTTTTATTAACAAAAATACAGAAATATGAAATCCGAGGCTTTTTTGCTTAATTCTGCTGGACTATAGCCCATGGTTTCAAAATGCACTTTTTTCTCAAATTCGCAAATTACGATTTCTATGATTTTGACAGTCAAAAACATCCCTTATTGAGCACAAATTTTAAAATTTGGCTCTGAGAACCTTTTATTGACAAAAATACAGAAATATGAAATCCGAGGCTTTCTTGCTTAATTCTGCTGGACTATAGCCCATGGTTTCAAAATGCACTTTTTTCTCAAATTCGCAAATTACGATTTCTATGATATTGACAGTCACAAACATCCCTTATTGAACACAAATTTGAAAATTTAGCTCTGAGAACCTTTTATTGACAAAAATACAGAAATATGAAATCCGAGGCTTTCTTGCTTAATTCTGCTGGACTATAGCCCATGGTTTCAAAATTCACTTTTTTCTCAAATTCGCAAATTACGATTTCTATGACCCTGATAATGACAAGCATCCCTAATTGAACACAAATTTGAAAATTTAGCTCCGAGAACCTTTTATTAACAAAAATACAGAAATATGAAATCCGAGGCTTTTTTGCTTAATTCTGCTGGACTATAGCCCATGGTTTCAAAATGCACTTTTTTCTTAAATTCGCAAATTACGATTTCTATGACCCTGATAATGACAAGCATCCCCAATTGAACACAAATTTGAAAATTTAGCTCCGAGAACCTTTTATTAACAAAAATACAGAAATATGAAATCCGAGGCTATTTTGCTTAATTCTGCTGGACTATAGCCCATGGTTTCAAAATGCACTTTTTTCTCAAATTCGCAAATTACGATTTCTATGATTTTGACAGTCAAAAACATCCCTTATTGAGCACAAATTTTAAAATTTAGCTCTGAGAACCTTTTATTAACAAAAATACAGAAATATGAAATCCGAGGCTTTTTTGCTTAATTCTGCTGGACTATAGCCCATGGTTTCAAAATGCACTTTTTTCTCAAATTCGCAAATTACGATTTCTATTATATTGACAGTCACAAGCATCACGAAATGAACACAAATTTGAAAATTTAGCTCTGAGAACCTTTTATTGACAAAAATACAGAAATATGAAATCCGAGGATATTTTGCTTAATTCTGCTAGACTATAGCCCATGGTTTCAAAATGCACTTTTTTCTCAAAATCGCAAATTACGATTTCTATGATATTGACAGTCACAAACACCACGAACTAAACACAAATTTGAAAATTTACCTCTGAGAACCTGCTATTAACAAAAATACAGAAATATGAAATCCGAGGCTTTTTTGCTTAATTCTGCTGGACTATAGCCCATGGTTTCAAAATGCACTATTTTCTCAAATTCGAAAACTACGATTTCTATGATATTGACAGTGACAAACACCACGAACTAAACACAAATTTGAAAATTTACCTCTGAGAACCTGTTATTAACAAAAATACAGAAATATGAAATCCGAGGCTTTTTTGCTTAATTCTGCTGGACTATAGCCCATGGTTTCAAAATGCACTTTTTTCTCAAATTCGCAAATAAAGATTTCTATTATATTGACAGTCACAAGCATCACGAAATGAACACAAATTTGAAAATTTAGCTCTGAGAACCTTTTATTGACAAAAATACAGAAATATGAAATCCGAGGCTTTTTTGCTTAATTCTGCTAGGCTATAGCCCATGGTTTCAAAATGCACTTTTTTCTCAAAATCGCAAATTACGATTTCTATGATATTGACAGTCACAAACACCACGAACTAAACACAAATTTGAAAATTTACCTCTGAGAACCTGTTATTAACAAAAATACAGAAATATGAAATCCGAGGCTTTTTTGCTTAATTCTGCTGGACTATAGCCCATGGTTTCAAAATGCACTATTTTCTCAAATTCGAAAATTACGATTTCTATGATATTGACAGTGACAAACACCACGAACTAAACACAAATTTGAAAATTTACCTCTGAGAACCTGTTATTGACAAAAATACAGAAATATTAAATCCGAGGCTTTCTTGCTTAATTCTGCTGGACTATAGCCCATGGTTTCAAAATTCACTTTTTTCTCAAATTCGCAAATTACGATTTCTATGACCCTGATAATGACAAGCATCCCTAATTGAACACAAATTCGAAAATTTAGCTCCGAGAACCTTTTATTAACAAAAATACAGAAATATGAAATCCGAGGCTTTTTTGCTTAATTCTGCTGGACTATAGCCCATGGTTTCAAAATGCACTTTTTTCTCAAATTCGCAAATTACGATTTCTATGACCCTGATAATGACAAGCATCCCCAATTGAACACAAATTTGAAAATTTAGCTCCGAGAACCTTTTATTAAGAAAAATACAGAAATATGAAATCCGAGGCTTTTTTGCTTAATTCTGCTGGACTATAGCCCATGGTTTCAAAATGCACTTTTTTCTCAAATTCGCAAATTACGATTTCTATTATATTGACAGTCACAAGCATCACGAAATAAACACAAATTTGAAAATTTAGCTCTGAGAACCTTTTATTGACAAAAATACAGAAATATGAAATCCGAGGCTTTTTTGCTTAATTCTGCTAGACTATAGCCCATGGTTTCAAAATGCACTTTTTTCTCAAAATCGCAAATTACGATTTCTATGATATTGACAGTCACAAACACCACGAACTAAACACAAATTTGAAAATTTACCTCTGAGAACCTGTTATTAACAAAAATACAGAAATATGAAATCCGAGGCTTTTTTGCTTAATTCTGCTGGGCTATAGCCCATGGTTTCAAAATGCACTTTTTTCTCAAATTCGAAAACTACGATTTCTATGATATTGACAGTGACAAACACCACGAACTAAACACAAATTTGAAAATTTACCTCTGAGAACCTGTTATTAACAAAAATACAGAAATATGAAATCCGAGGCTTTTTTGCTTAATTCTGCTGGACTATAGCCCATGGTTTCAAAATGCACTTTTTTCTCAAATTCGCAAATAAAGATTTCTATGAAATTGGTAGGCACAAGCATCCCTTACTGAACACAAATTTGAAAATTAAGCTCGGAGAACCTTTTATTAACAAGAATACAGAAATATGAAGTCCGAGGCTTTTTTGCTTAATTCTGCTGGACTATAGCCCATGGATTCAAAATTAACTTTTTTCTCAAATTCGCAATTGACAGTCACAAACACCACGAACTAAACACAAATTTGAAAATTTACCTCTGAGAACCTGTTATTAACAAAAATACAGAAATATGAAATCCGAGGCTTTTTTGCTTAATTCTGCTGGACTATAGCCCATGGTTTCAAAATGCACTTTTCTCCGGAATTCGCAAATTTCTATGATATTGACAGTCATAAAAATCACGAACTAAACACAAATTTGAAAATTTACCTTTGAGAACCTTTTATTAACAAAAATACAGAAATATGAAATCCGAGGCTTTTCTGCTTAATTCTGCTGGACTATAGCCCATGGTTTCAAAATGCACTTTTTTCTCAAATTCGCAAATTACGATTTCTATGATATTGACAGTCACAAACACCACGAACTAAACACAAATTTTAAAATTTACCTCTGAGAACCTGTTATTAACAAAAATACAGAAATATGAAATCTGAGGCTTTTTTGCTTAATTCTGCTGGACTATAGCCCATGGTTTCAAAATGCACTTTTTTCCGGAATTCTTAAACTACGATTTCTATGAAATTGATAGGCACAAGCATCCCTAACTGAACACAAATTTGAAAATTAAGCTCGGAGAACCTTTTATTAACAAGAATACAGAAATATGAAGTCCGAGGCTTTTTTGCTTAATTCTGCTGGACAACAGCCCATGGCTTCAAAATGCACTTTTTTCTCAAATTCGCATATTACGATTTCTATGATATTGACAGTCACAAACACCACGAACTAAACACAAATTTGAAAATTTACCTCTGAGAACCTGTTATTAACAAAAATACAGAAATATGAAATCCGAGGCTTTTTTGCTTAATTCTGCTGGACTATAGCCCGTGGTTTCAAAATGCACTTTTCTCCGGAATTCGCAAATTTCTATGATATTGACAGTCATAAAAATCACGAACTAAACACAAATTTGAAAATTTACCTCTGAGAACCTTTTATTAACAAAAATACAGAAATATGAAATCCGAGGCTTTTCTGCTTAATTCTGCTGGACTATAGCCCATGGTTTCAAAATGCACTTTTTTCTCAAATTCGCAAATTACGATTTCTATGATATTGACAGTCACAAACACCACGAACTAAACACAAATTTGAAAATTTACCTCTGAGAACCTTTTATTAACAAAAATACAGAAATATGAAATCTGAGGCTTTTTTGCTTAATTCTGCTGGATTATAGCCCATGGTTTCAAAATGCACTTTTTTCCGGAATTCTTAAATTACGATTTCTATGAAATTGATAGGCACAAGCATCCCTAACTGAACACAAATTGAAAAATTTAGCTCGGAGAACCTTTTATTAACAAGAATACAGAAATATGAAGTCCGAGGCTTTTTTGCTTAATTCTGCTGGACTATAGCCCATGGTTTCAAAATGCACTTTTTTCTCAAATTCGCAAATTACGATTTCTATGATATTGACAGTCACAAACATTACGAACTAAACACAAATTTGAAAATTTACCTCTGAGAACCTGTTATTAACGAGAATACAGAAATATGAAGTCCGAGGCTTTTTTGCTTAATTCTGCTGGACTATAGCCCATGGTTTCAAAATGCACTTTTTTCCGGAATTCGCAATTAACGATTTCTTTTATATTGACAGTCACAAACATCACGAAATGAACCCAAATTTGAAAATTTAGCTCTGAGAACCTTTTATTAACAAAAATACAGAAATATGAAATCCGAGGCTTTTTTGCTTAATTCTGCTGGACTATAGCCCATGGTTTCAAAATGCACTTTTTTCTCAAATTCGCAAATTACGATTTCTATGATATTGAGAGTCCCAAGCATCACGAAATGAACACAAATTTGAAAATTTAGCTCTGAGAATATTTAATTAACAAAAATACAGAAATATGAAATCCGAGGCTTTTCTGCTTAATTCTGCTGGACTATAGCCCATGGTTTCAAAATGCACTTTTTTCTCAAATTCGCAAATTACGATTTCTATGATATTGACAGTGACAAACACCACGAACTAAACACAAATTTGAAAATTTACCTCTGAGAACCTGTTATTAACAAAAATACAGAAATATGAAATCCGAGGCTTTTTTGCTTAATTCTGCTGGACTATAGCCCATGGTTTCAAAATGCACTTTTTCTCAAATTCACAAATTATGATTTCTATGATATTGGCAGTCACAAACACCACGAACCAAACACAAATTTGAAAATTTACCTCTGAGAACCTGTTATTAACAAAAATACAGAAATATGAAATCCGAGGCTTTTTTGCTTAATTCTGCTGGACTATAGCCCATGGTTTCAAAATGCACTTTTTCCGGAATTCTTAAATTACGATTTCTATGAAATTGGTAGGCACAAGCATCCCTAACTGAACACAAATTTGAAAATTAAGCTCGGAGAACCTTTTATTAACAAGAATACAGAAATATGAAGTCCGAGGCTTTTTTGCTTAATTCTGCTGGACTATAGCCCATGGCTTCAAAATGCACTTTTTTCTCAAATTCGCATATTACGATTTCTATGATATTGACAGTCACAAACACCACGAACTAAACACAAATTTGAAAATTTACCTCTGAGAACCTGTTATCAACAAAAATACAGAAATATGAAATCCGAGGCTTTTTTGCTTAATTCTGCTGGACTATAGCCCATGGTTTCAAAATGCACTTTTCTCCGGAATTCGCAAATTTCTATGATATTGACTGTCATAAAAATCACGAACTAAACACAAATTTGAAAATTTACCTCTGAGAACCTTTTATTAACAAAAATACAGAAATATGAAATCCGAGGCTTTTCTGCTTAATTCTGCTGGACTATAGCCCATGGTTTCAAAATGCACTTTTTCTCAAATTCGCAAATTACAATTTCTATGATATTGACAGTCACAAACACCACGAACTAAACACAAATTTGAAAATTTACCTCTGAGAACCTGTTATTAACAAAAATACAGAAATATGAAATCTGAGGCTTTTTTGCTTAATTCTGCTGGACTATAGCCCATGGTTTCAAAATGCACTTTTTTCCGGAATTCTTAAATTACGATTTCTATGAAATTGATAGGCACAAGCATCCCTAACTGAACACAAATTTGAAAATTTAGCTCGGAGAACCTTTTATTAACAAGAATACAGAAATATGAAGTCCGAGGCTTTTTTGCTTAATTCTGCTGGACTATAGCCCATGGTTTCAAAATGCACTTTTTTCTCAAATTCGCAAATTACGATTTCTATGATATTGAGAGTCCCAAGCATCACGAAATGAACACAAATTTGAAAATTTAGCTCTGAGAATATTTAATTAACAAAAATACAGAAATATGAAATCCGAGGCTTTTTTGCTTAATTCTGCTGGACTATAGCCCATGGTTTCAAAATGCACTTTTTTCTCAAATTCGCAAATTACGATTTCTATGATATTGAGAGTCCCAAGCATCACGAAATGAACACAAATTTGAAAATTTAGCTCTGAGAATATTTAATTAACAAAAATACAGAAATATGAAATCCGAGGCTTTTTTGCTTAATTCTGCTGGACTATAGCCCATGGTTTAAAAATGTACTTTTTTCTCAAATTCGCAAATTACGATTTCTATGATATTGACAGTCACAAACACCACGAACTAAACATAAATTTGAAAATTAAACTCTGAGAACCTTTTATTAACAAAAATACAGAAATATGAAATCCGAGGCTTTTCTGCTTAATTCTGCTGGACTATATATAGCCCATGGTTTCAAAATGCACTTTTTTCTCAAATTCGCAAATTACGATTTCTATGATATTGACAGTGACAAACACCACGAACTAAACACAAATTTGAAAATTTACCTCTGAGAACCTGTTATTAACAAAAATACAGAAATATGAAATCCGAGGCTTTTTTGCTTAATTCTGCTGGACTATAGCCCAAGGTTTCAAAATGCACTTTTTTCTCAAATTCGCAAATTTTGATTTCTATGATATTGGCAGTCACAAACACCACGAACTAAACACAAATTTGAAAATTTACCTCTGAGAACCTGTTATTAACAAAAATACAGAAATATGAAATCCGAGGCTTTTTTGCTTAATTCTGCTGGACTATAGCCCATGGTTTCAAAATGCACTTTTTTCTCAAATTCGCAAATAAAGATTTCTATGAAATTGGTATTCACAAGCATCCCTAACTGAACACAAATTTGAAAATTAAGCTCGGAGAACCTTTTATTAACAAGAATACAGAAATATGAAGACCGAGGCTTTTTTGCTTAATTCTGCTGGACTATAGCCCATGGTTTCAAAATGAACTTTTTTCTCAAATTCGCAATTGACAGTCACAAACACCACGAACTAAACACAAATTTGAAAATTTACCTCTGAGAACCTGTTATTAACAAAAATACAGAAATATGAAATCCGAGGCTTTTTTCCTTAATTCTGCTGGACTATAGCCCATGGTTTAAAAATGCACTTTTTTCTCAAATTCGAAAATTACGATTTCTATGATATTGACAGTCACAAACACCACGAACTATACACAAATTTGACAATTTACCTCCGAGAACCTTTGTTAACAAAAATACAGAAATATGAAATCCGAGGCTTTTTTGCTTAATTCTGCTGGACTATAGCCCATGGTTTCAAAATGCACTTTTCTCCGGAATTCGCAAATTTCTATGATATTGACAGTCATAAAAATCACGAACTAAACACAAATTTGAAAATTTACTTCTGAGAACCTTTTATTAACAAAAATACAGAAATATGAAATCCGAGGCTTTTCTGCTTAATTCTGCTGGACTATAGCCCATGGTTTCAAAATGCACTTTTTTCTCAAATTCGCAAATTACGATTTCTATGATATTGACAGTCACAAACACCACGAACTAAACACAAATTTGAAAATTTACCTCTGAGAACCTGTTATTAACAAAAATACAGAAATATGAAATCTGAGGCTTTTTTGCTTAATTCTGCTGGACTATAGCCCATGGTTTCAAAATGCACTTTTTTCTCAAATTCGCGAATTACGATTTCTATGAAATTGATAGGTACAAGCATCCCTAACTGAACACAAATTTGAAAATTTAGCTCTGAGAACCTTTTATTAACAAAAATACAGAAATATGAAATCCGAGGCTTTTTTGCTTAATTCTGCTGGACTATAGCCCATGGTTTCAAAATGCACTTTTTTCCGGAATTCGCAATTAACGATTTCTTTTATATTGACAGTCACAAACATCACGAAATGAACCCAAATTTGAAAATTTAGCTCTGAGAACCTTTTATTAACAAAAATACAGAAATATGAAATCCGAGGCTTTTTTGTTTAATTCTGCTGGACTATAGCCCATGGTTTCAAAATGCACTTTTTTCTCAAATTCGCAAATTTCGATTTCTTTAATATTGAGAGTCCCAAGCATCACGAAATGAACACAAATTTGAAAATTTAGCTCTGAGAATATTTAATTAACAAAAATACAGAAATAAGAAATCCGAGGCTTTTTTGCTTAATTCTGCTGGACTATAGCCCATGGTTTCAAAATGTACTTTTTTCTCAAATTCGCCAATTACGATTTCTATGATATTGACAGTGACAAACACCACGAACTAAACACAAAATTTGAAAATTTACCTCTGAGAACCTGTTATTAACAAAAATACAAAATATGAAATCCGAGGCTTTTTTGCTTAATTCTGCTGGACTATAGCCCATGGTTTCAAAATGCACTTTTTTCTCAAATTCGCAAATTATGATTTCTATGATATTTGCAGTCACAAACACCACGAACTAAACACAAATTTGAAAATTTACCTCTGAGAACCTGTTATTAACAAAAATACAGAAATATGAAATCCGAGGCTTTTTTGCTTAATTCTGCTGGACTATAGCCCATGGTTTCAAAATGCACTTTTTTCTCAAATTCGCAAATAAAGATTTCTATGAAATTAGTAGGCGCAAGCATCCCTAACTGAACACAAATTTGAAAATTAAGCTCGGAGAACCTTTTATTAACAAGAATACAGAAATATGAAGTCCGAGGCTTTTTTGCTTAATTCTGCTGGACTATAGCCTATGGTTTCAAAATGAACTTTTTTCTAAAATTCGCAATTGACAGTCACAAACACCGCGAACTAAACACAAATTTGAAAATTTACCTCTGAGAACCTTTGTTAACAAAAATGCAGAAATATGGAATCCGAGGCTTTTCTGCTTAATTCTGCTGGACTATAGCCCATGGTTTGAAAATGCACTTTTTTCTCAAATTCGCGAATTACGATTTCTATGAAATTGATAGGCACAAGCATCCCTAACTGAACACAAATTTGAAAATTAAGCTCGGAGAACCTTTTATTAACAAAAATACAGAAATATGAAATCCGAGGCTTTTTTGCTTAATTCTGCTGGACTATAGCCCATGGTTTCAAAATGCACTTTTTTCTCAAATTCGCAAATAAAGATTTCTATGAAATTAGTAGGCGCAAGCATCCCTAACTGAACACAAATTTGAAAATTAAGCTCGGAGAACCTTTTATTAACAAGAATACAGAAATATGAAGTCCGAGGCTTTTTTGCTTAATTCTGCTGGACTATAGCCTATGGTTTCAAAATGAACTTTTTTCTAAAATTCGCAATTGACAGTCACAAACACCACGAACTAAACACAAATTTGAAAATTTACCTCTGAGAACCTTTGTTAACAAAAATGCAGAAATATGGAATCCGAGGCTTTTTTGCTTAATTCTGCTGGACAATAGCCCATGGCTTCAAAATGCACTTTTTTCTCAAATTCGCATATTACGATTTCTATGATATTGACAGTCACAAACACCACGAACTAAACACAAATTTGAAAATTTACCTCTGAGAACCTGTTATTAACAAAAATACAGAAATATGAAATCCGAGGCTTTTTTCTTAATTCTGCTGGACTATAGCCCATGGTTTCAAAATGCACTTTTCTCCGGAATTCGCAAATTTCTATGATATTGACAGTCATAAAAATCACGAACTAAACACAAATTTGAAAATTTACCTCTGAGAACCTTTTATTAACAAAAATACAGAAATATGAAATCCGAGGCTTTTCTGCTTAATTCTGCTGGACTATAGCCCACGGTTTCAAAATGCACTTTTTTCCGGAATTCTTAAATTACGATTTCAATGATATTGACAGTCACAAACACCACGAACTAAACACAAATTTGAAAATTTACCTCTGGGACCTGTTATTAACAAAAATACAGAAATATGAAATCTGAGGCTTTTTTGCTTAATTCTGCTGGACTATAGCCCATGGTTTCAAAATGCATTTTTTCCGGAATTTTTAAATTACGATTTCTATGAAATTGATAGGCACAAGCATCCCTAACTGAACACAAATTTGAAAATTTAGCTCGGAGAACCTTTTATTAACAAAAATACAGAAATATGGAATCCGAGGCATTTTTGCTTAATTCTGCTGGACTATAGCCCATGGTTTCAAAATGCACTTTTTTCTCAAATTCGCAGTTAACGATTTCTTTTATATTGACAGTCACAAACATCACGAAATGAACCCAAATTTGAAAATTTAGCTCTGAGATCCTTTTATTAACAAAAATACAGAAATATGAAATCCGAGGCTTTTTTGCTTAATTCTGCTGGACTATAGCCCATGGTTTCAAAATGCACTTTTTTCTCAAATTCGCAAATTACGATTTCTATGATATTGACAGTCACAAACACCACGAACTAAACACAAATTTGAAAATTTACCTCTGAGAGCCTGTTATTAACAAAAATACAGAAATATGAAATCCGAGGCTTTTTTGCTTAATTCTGTTGGACTATAACCAGTTTCAAAATGCACTTTTTTCTCAAATTCGCAAATTACGATTTCTATGATATTGAGAGTCCCAAGCATCACGAAATGAACACAAATTTGAAAATTTAGCTCTGAGAATATTTAATTAACATAAATACAGAAATATGAAATCCGAGGCTTTTTTGCTTAATTCTGCTGGACTATAGCCCATGGTTTCAAAATGTACTTTTTTCTCAAATTCGCAAATTACGATTTCTATGATATTGACAGTCACAAACACCACGAACTAAACATAAATTTGAAAATTTAACTCTGAGAACCTTTTATTAACAGAAATACAGAAATATGAAATCCGAGGCTTTTCTGCTTAATTCAGCTGGACTATAGCCCTTGATTTCAAAATGCACTTTTTTCTCAAATTCGCAAATTACGATTTCTATGATATTGACAGTCACAAACACCACGAACTAAACATAAATTTGAAAATTTAACTCTGAGAACCTTTTATTAACAGAAATACAGAAATATGAAATCCGAGGCTTTTCTGCTTAATTCAGCTGGACTATAGCCCTTGATTTCAAAATGCACTTTTTTCTCAAATTCGCAAATTACGATTTCTATGATATTGACAGTCACAAACACCACGAACTAAACATAAATTTGAAAATTAAACTCTGAGAACCTTTTATTAACAAAAATACAGAAATATGAAATCCGAGGCTTTTCTGCTTAATTCTGCTGGACTATAGCCCATGGTTTCAAAACGCACTTTTTTCTCAAATTCGCAAATTACGATTTCTATGATATTGACAGTCACAAACACCACGAACTAAACACAAATTTGAAAATTTACCTCTGAGATCCTGTTATTAACAAAAATACAGAAATATGAAATCCGAGGCTTTTTTGCTTAATTCTGTTGGACTATAACCAGTTTCAAAATGCACTTTTTTCTCAAATTCGCAAATTACGATTTCTATGATATTGAGAGTCCCAAGCATCACGAAATGAACACAAATTTGAAAATTTAGCTCTGAGAATATTTAATTAACATAAATACAGAAATATGAAATCCGAGGCTTTTTTGCTTAATTCTGCTGGACTATAGCCCATGGTTTCAAAATGTACTTTTTTCTCAAATTCGCAAATTACGATTTCTATGATATTGACAGTCACAAACACCACGAACTAAACATAAATTTGAAAATTTAACTCTGAGAACCTTTTATTAACAGAAATACAGAAATATGAAATCCGAGGCTTTTCTGCTTAATTCAGCTGGACTATAGCCCTTGATTTCAAAATGCACTTTTTTCTCAAATTCGCAAATTACGATTTCTATGATATTGAGAGTCCCAAGCATCACGAAATGAACACAAATTTGAAAATTTAGCTCTGAGAATCTTTAATTAACAAAAATACAGATATATGAAATCCGACGCTTTTTTGCTTTATTCTGCTGGATTATAGCCCATGGTTTCAAAATGCACTTTTTCTCAAATTCGCAAATTACGATTTCTATGAAATTGACAGTCACAAACACCACGAACTAAACATAAATTTGAAAATTAAACTCTGAGAACCTGTTATTAACAAAAATACAGAAATATGAAATCCGAGGCTTTTTTGCTTAATTCTGCTGGACTATAGCCCATGGTTTCAAAATGTACTTTTTTCTCAAATTCGCAAATTACGATTTCTATGATATTGACAGTCACAAACACCACGAACTAAACCTAAATTTGAAAATTAAACTCTGAGAACCTTTTATTAACAAAAATACAGAAATATGAAATCCGAGGCTTTTCTGCTTAATTCTGCTGGACTATAGCCCATGGTTTCAAAATGCACTTTTTTCTCAAATTCGCAAATTACGATTTCTATGATATTGATAGTCACAAACACCACGAACTAAACACAAATTTGAAAATTTACCTCTGAGAACCTGTTATTAACAAAAATACAGAAATATGAAATCCGAGGCTTTTTTGCTTAATTCTGCTGGACTATAGCCCATAGTTTCAAAATGTACTTTTTTCTCAAATTCGCAAATTACGATTTCTATGATATTGAAAGTCCCAAACACCACGAACTAAACATAAATTTGAAAATTAAACTCTGAGAACCTTTTATTAACAAAAATACAGAAATATGAAATCCGAGGCTTTTCTGCTTAATTCTGCTGGACTATAGCCCATGGTTTCAAAATGCACTTTTTTCTCAAATTCGCAAATTACGATTTCTATGATATTGACAGTCACAAACACCACGAACTAAACACAAATTTGAAAATTTACCTCTGAGAACCTGTTATTAACAAAAATACAGAAATATGAAATCTGAGGCTTTTTTGCTTAATTCTGCTGGACTATAGCCCATGGTTTCAAAATGCACTTTTTTCCGGAATTCGCAAATTACGATTTCTATGATATTGACAGTCATAAATATCACGAACTAAACACAAATTTGAAAATTTACCTCTGAGAACCTGTTATTAACAAAAATACAGAAATATGAAATCCGAGGCTTTTTTGCTTAATTCTGCTGGACTCTAGCCCATGGTTTCAAAATGCACTTTTTTCCGGAATTCGCAAATTACGATTTCTATGATATTGACAGTCATAAACATCACGAACTAAACACAAATTTGAAAATTTACCTCTGAGAACCTTTTATTAACAAAAATACAGAAATATGAAATCCGAGGCTTTTCTGCTTAATTCTGCTGGACTATACCCATGGTTTCAAAATGCACTTTTTTCTCAAATTCGCAAATTACGATTTCTATGATATTGACAGTCACAAACACCACGAACTAAACACAAATTTGAAAATTTACCTCTGAGAACCTGTTATTAACAAAAATACAGAAATATGAAATCCGAGGCTTTTTTGCTTAATTCTGCTGGACTATAGCCCATGGTTTCAAATAGCACTTTTTTCCGGAATTCGCAAATTACGATTTCTATGATATTGATAGTCATAAACATCACGAACTAAACACAAATTTGAAAATTTACCTCTGAGAACCTTTTATTAACAAAAATACAGAAATATGAAATCCGAGGCTTTTCTGCTTAATTCTGCTGGAGTATAGCCCATGGTTTCAAAATGCACTTTTTTCTCAAATTCGCAAATTACGATTTCTATGAAATTGATAGGCACAAGCATCCCTAACTGAACACAAATTTGAAAACTTAGCTCTGAGAACCTTTTATTAACAAAAATACAGAAATATGGATTTCGAGGCATTTTTGCTTAATTCTGCTGGACTATAGCCCATGGTTTCAAAATGCACTTTTTTCTCAAATTCGCGAATTACGATTTCTATGAAATTGACAGTCATAAGAACCACGAACTAAACACAAATTTGAAAATTTACCTCTGAGAACCTTTTATTAACAAAAATACAGAAATATGAAATCCGAGGTTTCTTTGCTTAATTCTGCTGGACTATAGCCCATGGTTTCAAAATGTACTTTTTTCTCAAATTCGCAAATTACGATTTCTATGAAATTGATAGGCACAAGCATCCCTAACTGAACACAAATTTGAAAATTTAGCTCTGAGAACCTTTTATTAACAAAAATACAGAAATATGGATTTCGAGGCATTTTTGCTTAATTCTGCTGGACTATAGCCCATGGTTTCAAAATGCACTTTTTTCTCAAATTCGCAAATTACGATTTCTATGAAATTGATAGGCACAAGCATCCCTAACTGAACACAAATTTGAAAATTTAGCTCTGAGAACCTTTTATTAACAAAAATACAGAAATATGGAATCCGAGGCATTTTTGCTTAATTCTGCTGGACTATAGCCCATGGTTTCAAAATGCACTTTTTTCTCAAATTCGCGAATTACGATTTCTATGAAATTGACAGTCATAAGCACCACGAACTAAACACAAATTTGAAAATTTACCTCTGAGAACCTTTTATTAACAAAAATACAGAAATATGAAATCCGAGGTTTCTTTGCTTAATTCTGCTGGACTATAGCCCATGGTTTCAAAATGTACTTTTTTCTCAATTTCGCAAATTACGATTTCTATGAAATTGATAGGCTCTGAGAACCTTTTATTAACAAAAATACAGAAATATGGAATCCGAGGCATTTTTGCTTAATTCTGCTGGACTATAGCCCATGGTTTCAAAATGCACTTTTTTCTCAAATTCGCGAATTACGATTTCTATGAAATTGACAGTCATAAGCACCACGAACTAAACACAAATTTGAAAATTTACCTCTGAGAACCTTTTATTAACAAAAATACAGAAATATGAAATCCGAGGCTTTTTTGCTTTATTCTGCTGGATTATAGCCCATGGTTTCAAAATGCACTTTTTTCTCGTATTCGCAAATTACGATTTCTATGATATTGAGAGTCCCAAGCATCACGAAATGAACACAAATTTGAAAATTTAGCTCTGAGAATCTTTAATTAACAAAAGTACAGAAATATGAAATCCGAGGCTTTTTTGCTTAATTCTGCTGGACTATAGCCCATGGTTTCAAAATGTACTTTTTTCTCAAATTCGCAAATTACGATTTCTATGATATTGACAGTCACAAACACCACGAACTAAACATAAATTTGAAAATTAAACTCTGAGAACCTTTTATTAACAAAAATACAGAAATATGAAATCCGAGGCTTTTTGGCTTAAATCTGCTGGACTATAGCCCATGGTTTCAAAATGCACTTTTTTCTCAAATTCGCAAATTACGATTTCCATGATATTGAGAGTCCCAAGCACCACGAACTAAATACAAATTTGAAAATTTACCTCTGAGAACCTTTTATTAACAAAAATACAGAAATATGAAATCCGAGGCTTTTTTGCTTAATTCTGCTGGACTATAGCCCATGGTTTCAAAATGTACTTTTTTCTCAAATTCGCAAATTACGATTTCTATGATATTGACAGTCACAAACACCACGAACTAAACATAAATTTGAAAATTAAACTCTGAGAACCTTTTATTAACAAAAATACAGAAATATGAAATCCGAGGCTTTTTGGCTTAAATCTGCTGGACTATAGCCCATGGTTTCAAAATGCACTTTTTTCTCAAATTCGCAAATTACGATTTCTATGATATTGACAGTCATAAGCACCACGAACTAAACACAAATTTGAAAATTTACCTCTGAGAACCTTTTATTAACAAAAATACAGAAATATGAAATCCGAGGCTTTTTTGCTTTATTCTGCTGGATTATAGCCCATGGTTTCAAAATGCACTTTTTTCTCAAATTCGCAAAATACGATTTCTATGATATTGAGAGTCCCAAGCATCACGAAATGAACACAAATTTGAAAATTTAGCTCTGAGAATCTTTAATTAACAAAAATACAGAAATATGAAATCCGAGGCTTTTTTGCTTAATTCTGCTGGACTATAGCCCATGGTTTCAAAATGTACTTTTTTCTCAAATTCGCAAATTACGATTTCTATGATATTGACAGTCACAAACACCACGAACTAAACATAAATTTGAAAATTAAACTCTGAGAACCTTTTATTAACAAAAATACAGAAATATGAAATCCGAGGCTTTTTGGCTTAAATCTGCTGGACTATAGCCCATGGTTTCAAAATGCACTTTTTTCTCAAATTCGCAAATTACGATTTCTATGATATTGAGAGTCCCAAGCATCACGAACTAAACACAAATTTGAAAATTTACCTCTGAGAACCTTTTATTAACAAAAATACAGAAATATGAAATCCGAGGCTTTTTTGCTTAATTCTGCTGGACTATGGCCCATGGTTTCAAAATGCACTTTTTTCTCAAATTCGCAAATTACGATTTCTTTGATATTGAGAGTCCCAAGCACCACGAACTAAACATAAATTTGAAAATTAAACTCTGAGAACCTTTTATTAACAAAAATACAGAAATATGAAATCCGAGGCTTTTCTGCTTAATTCTGCTGGACTATAGCCCATGGTTTCAAAATGTACTTTTTTCTCAAATTCGCAAATTACGATTTCTATGATATTGCCAGTCACAAACACCACGAACTAAACATAAATTTGAAAATTAAACTCTGAGAACCTTTTATTAACAAAAATACAGAAATATGAAATCCGAGGCTTTTCTGCTTAATTCTGCTGGACTATAGCCCATGGTTTCAAAATGCACTTTTTTCTCAAATTCGCAAATTACGATTTCTATGATATTGGGAGTCCCAAGCATCACGAAATGAACACAAATTTGAAAATTTAGCTCTGAGAATCTTTAATTAATAAAAATACAGAAATATGAAATCCGAGGCTTTTTTGCTTAATTCTGCTGGACTATAGCCCATGGTTTCAAAATGTACTTTTTTCTCAAATTCGCAAATTACGATTTCTATGATATTGACAGTCACAAACACCACGAACTAAACATAAATTTGAAAATTAAACTCTGAGAACCTTTTATTAACAAAAATACAGAAATATGAAATCCGAGGCTTTTTTGCTTTATTCTGCTGGATTATAGCCCATGGTTTCAAAATGCACTTTTTTCTCGAATTCGCAAATTACGATTTCTATGATATTGAGAGTCCCAAGCATCACGAAATGAACATAAATTTGAAAATTTAGCTCTGAGAATCTTTAATTAACAAAAGTACAGAAATATGAAATCCGAGGCTTTTTTGCTTAATTCTGCTGGACTATAGCCCATGGTTTCAAAATGCACTTTTTCTCAAATTCGCAAATTACGATTTCTATGATTTTGACAGTCACAAACACCACGAACTAAACATAAATTTGAAAATTTAGCTCTGAGAACCTTTTATTAACAAAAATACAGAAATATGGAATCCGAGGCATTTTTGCTTAATTCTGCTGGACTATAGCCCATGGTTTCAAAATGCACTTTTTTCTCAAATTCGCGAATTACGATTTCTATGAAATTGACAGTCATAAGCACCACGAACTAAACACAAATTTGAAAATTTACCTCTGAGAACCTTTTATTAACAAAAATACAGAAATATGAAATCCGAGGTTTCTTTGCTTAATTCTGCTGGACTATAGCCCATGGTTTCAAAATGCACTTTTTTCGCAAATTCGCAAATTTCGATTTCTATGATATTGAGAGTCTCAAGCATCACGAAATGAACACAAATTTGAAAATTTAGCTCTGAGAATCTTTAATTAACAAAAATACAGAAATATGAAATCCGAGGCTTTTTTGCTTAATTCTGCTGGACTATAGCCCATGGTTTCAAAATGCACTTTTTTCTCAAATTCGCAAATTACGATTTCTATGATATTGACAGTCATAAGCACCACGAACTAAACACAAATTTGAAAATTTACCTCTGAGAACCTTTTATTAACAAAAATACAGAAATATGAAATCCGAGGCTTTTTTGCTTTATTCTGCTGGATTATAGCCCATGGTTTCAAAATGCACTTTTTTCTCGAATTCGCAAATTACGATTTCTATGATATTGAGAGTCCCAAGCATCACGAAATGAACACAAATTTGAAAATTTAGCTCTGAGAATCTTTAATTAACAAAAGTACAGAAATATGAAATCCGAGGCTTTTTTGCTTAATTCTGCTGGACTATAGCCCATGGTTTCAAAATGCACTTTTTTCTCAAATTCGCAAATTACGATTTCTATGATTTTGACAGTCACAAACACCACGAACTAAACATAAATTTGAAAATTAAACTCTGAGAACCTTTTATTAACAAAAATACAGAAATATGAGATCCGAGGCTTTTTGGCTTAAATCTGCTGGACTATAGCCCATGGTTTCAAAATGCACTTTTTTCTCAAATTCGCAAATTACGATTTCCATGATATTGAGAGTCGCAAGCACCACGAACTAAACACAAATTTGAAAATTTACCTCTGAGAACCTTTTATTAACAAAAATACAGAAATATGAAATCCGAGGCTTTTTTGCTTAATTCTGCTGGACTATAGCCCATGGTTTCAAAATGTACTTTTTTCTCAAATTCGCAAATTACGATTTCTATGATATTGACAGTCACAAACACCACGAACTAAACATAAATTTGAAAATTAAACTCTGAGAACCTTTTATTAACAAAAATACAGAAATATGAAATCCGAGGCTTTTTGGCTTAAATCTGCTGGACTATAGCCCATGGTTTCAAAATGCACTTTTTTCTCAAATTCGCAAATTACGATTTCTATGATATTGACAGTCATAAGCACCACGAACTAAACACAAATTTGAAAATTTACCTCTGAGAACCTTTTATTAACAAAAATACAGAAATATGAAATCCGAGGCTTTTTTGCTTTATTCTGCTGGATTATAGCCCATGGTTTCAAAATGCACTTTTTTCTCAAATTCGCAAAATACGATTTCTATGATATTGAGAGTCCCAAGCATCACGAAATGAACACAAATTTGAAAATTTAGCTCTGAGAATCTTTAATTAACAAAAATACAGAAATATGAAATCCGAGGCTTTTTTGCTTAATTCTGCTGGACTATAGCCCATGGTTTCAAAATGTACTTTTTTCTCAAATTCGCAAATTACGATTTCTATGATATTGACAGTCACAAACACCACGAACTAAACATAAATTTGAAAATTAAACTCTGAGAACCTTTTATTAACAAAAATACAGAAATATGAAATCCGAGGCTTTTTGGCTTAAATCTGCTGGACTATAGCCCATGGTTTCAAAATGCACTTTTTTCTCAAATTCGCAAATTACGATTTCTATGATATTGAGAGTCCCAAGCACCACGAACTAAACACAAATTTGAAAATTTACCTCTGAGAACCTTTTATTAACAAAAATACAGAAATATGAAATCCGAGTCTTTTTTGCTTAATTCTGCTGGACTATAGCCCATGGTTTCAAAATGCACTTTTTTCTCAAATTCGCAAATTACGATTTCTTTGATATTGAGAGTCCCAAGCACCACGAACTAAACACAAATTTGAAAATTTACCTCTGAGAACCTTTTATTAACAAAAATACAGAAATATGAAATCCGAGGCTTTTTTGCTTAATTCTGCTGGACTATAGCCCATGGTTTCAAAATGTACTTTTTTCTCAAATTCGCAAATTACGATTTCTATGATATTGCCAGTCACAAACACCACGAACTAAACATAAATTTGAAAATTAAACTCTGAGAACCTTTTATTAACAAAAATACAGAAATATGAAATCCGAGGCTTTTTTGCTTAATTCTGCTGGACTATAGCCCATGGTTTCAAAATGCACTTTTTTCTCAAATTCGCAAATTACGATTTCTTTGATATTGAGAGTCCCAAGCACCACGAACTAAACACAAATTTGAAAATTTACCTCTGAGAACCTTTTATTAACAAAAATACAGAAATATGAAATCCGAGGCTTTTTTGCTTAATTCTGCTGGACTATAGCCCATGGTTTCAAAATGTACTTTTTTCTCAAATTCGCAAATTACGATTTCTATGATATTGCCAGTCACAAACACCACGAACTAAACATAAATTTGAAAATTAAACTCTGAGAACCTTTTATTAACAAAAATACAGAAATATGAAATCCGAGGCTTTTCTGCTTAATTCTGCTGGACTATAGCCCATGGTTTCAAAATGCACTTTTTTCTCAAATTCGCAAATTACGATTTCTATGATATTGGGAGTCCCAAGCATCACGAAATGAACACAAATTTGAAAATTTAGCTCTGAGAATCTTTAATTAACAAAAATACAGAAATATGAAATCCGAGGCTTTTTTGCTTAATTCTGCTGGACTATAGCCCATGGTTTCAAAATGTACTTTTTTCTCAAATTCGCAAATTACGATTTCTATGATATTGACAGTCACAAACACCACGAACTAAACATAAATTTGAAAATTAAACTCTGAGAACCTTTTATTAACAAAAATACAGAAATATGAAATCCGAGGCTTTTTGGCTTAAATCTGCTGGACTATAGCCTATGGTTTCAAAATGCACTTTTTTCTCAAATTCGCAAATTACGATTTCTATGATATTGAGAGTCCCAAGCACCACGAACTAAACACAAATTTGAAAATTTACCTCTGAGAACCTTTTATTAACAAAAATACAGAAATATGAAATCCGAGGCTTTTTTGCTTAATTCTGCTGGACTATAGCCCATGGTTTCAAAATGCACTTTTTCTCTAATTGACAGTCAAAAGCACCACGAACTAAACACAAATTTGAAAATTTACCTCTGAGAACCTTTTATTAACAAAAAAATACAGAAATATGAAATCCGAGGCTTTTTTGCTTAATTCTGCTGGACTATAGCCCATGGTTTCAAAATGCACTTTTTTCTCAAATTCGCAAATTACGATTTCTATGATATTGAGAGTCCCAAGCACCACGAACTAAACACAAATTTGAAAATTTACCTCTGAGAACCTTTTATTAACAAAAATACAGAAATATGAAATCCGAGGCTTTTTTGCTTAATTCTGCTGGACTATAGCCCATGGTTTCAAAATGAACTTTTTTCTCAAATTCGCAAATTACGATTTCTATGATATTGAGAGTCCCAAGCATCACCAAATGAACACAAATTTGAAAATTTAGCTCTGAGAACCTTTTATTAACAAAAATACAGAAATATGAAATCCGAGGCTTTTTTGCTTAATTCTGCTGGACTATAGCCCATGGTTTCAAAATGCACTTTTTTCTCTAATTGACAGTCACAAGCACCACGAACTAAACACAAATTTGAAAATTTACCTCTGAGAACCTTTTATTAACAAAAAAATACAGAAATATGAAATCCGAGGTTTTTAGCTTAATTCTGCTGGACTGTAGCCCATGGTTTCAAAATGCACTTTTTCCTCAAATTCGCAAATTACGATTTCTATGATATTAACAGTCACAAACACCACGAACTAAACACAAATTTTCTATATATAAAATTCGAATATTTTTTGCATTAAGCAGTTTTCTTGTAAAATTTTTGTGAATTTGTATTCAGTTTGAATCAAAAATTAATATTAGAAGCACAGTTCATCTAAAATATGACTTTGAAAAAAAATCAATTTTTTCGAAATTTTCAAAGTGGGGAGCGGCGGCGAAAAAATATGATTTTTTTTCGACATCTTCGGATTTCCCCAAAATGCTTGTAATTCGATTCAGACGTTCTCCAATCTAACTTTTAATGAAACTTCGGCTTCAAAATCGTGCTTCTTGCTCATTTAAACAAACATTTCGCTTAATTAATAGGAGAAAATAAAACCTTGATATTTTTTTTCTTACATCATCTCTTTTAACATAATTTTGTTGCAAATATTGAACTCCAAAACATCTGGAAACAGTGTCCAAATGCTTAACTTAGTACCTAGACAGCATTATTTGTAATAAAACAGTTCTTTTCTGGTAGGAAAAAAGATTCGGAGACAGATACGTATTCGATTTCAAGAGTGGAAAAATATTTCGACAAAGTAAGCATTTTCTATATTTAAAATTCGAATATTTTTTGCATTAAGCAGTTTTCTTGTAAAATTTTTGTGAATTTGTATTCAGTTTGAATCAAAAATTAATATTAAAAGCACAGTTCATCTAAAATATGACTTTGAAAAAAAATCATTTTTTCGAAATTTTCAAAGGGGGGAGCGGCGGCGAAAAAATATGATTTTTTTTCGATATCTTCGGATTTCCCCAAAATGCTTGTAATTCGATTCAGACGTTCTCCAATAATACTTTTAATGAAACTCCGGCTTCAGAATCGTGCTTCTTGCTCATTTAAACAAACATTTCGCTTAATTAATATGAGAAAGTCAAACCTTGATTTTTTTTTCTTACATCATCTATTTTAACATAATTTTGTTGCAAATATTGAACTCCAAAACATCAGGAAACAGTGTCCAAATGCTTAACTTAGTACCTAGACAGCATTATATGTAATAAAACAGTTCTTTTCTGGTAGGAAAAAAGATTCGGAGACAGATACGTATTCGATTTCAAGAGTGGAAAAATATTTCGACAAAGTAAGCATTTTCTATATTTAAAATTCGAAAATTTTTTGCATTAAGCAGAACTCCAAAAGTTCGGGAAACAGTGTCCAAATGCTTAACTTAGTACCTAGACAGCATTATTTGTAATAAAACAGTTCTTTTCTGGTAGGAAAAAAGATTCGGGAACAGATACGTATTCGATTTCAAGAGTGGAAAAATATTTCGAAAAAGTAAGCATTTTCTATATTTAAAATTCGAATATTTTTTGCATTAAGCAGATTTCTTGTAAAATTTTTGTGAATTTGTATTCAGTTTGAATCAAGAATTAATATTAAAAGCACAGTTCATCTAAAATATGACTTTGAAAAAAAAATCATTTTTTCGAAATTTTCAAAGTGGGGAGCGGCGGCGAAAAAATATGATTTTTTTTCGATATCTTCGGATTTCCCCAAAATGCTTGTAATTCGATTCAGACGTTCTCCAATAATACTTTTAATGAAACTCCGGCTTCAAAATCGTGCTTCTTGCTCATTTAAACAAACATTTCGCTTAATTAATAGGAGGCAATCAAGCCTTGATTTTTTTTTCGTACATCATCTCTTTTAACATAATTTTGTTGCAAATATTGAACTCCAAAATATTAGGAAACAGTGTCAAAATGCTTAACTTAGTACCCAGACAGCATTATATGTAATAAGACAGTTCTTTTCTGGTAGGAAAAAATATTCGGGAACAGATACGTATTCGATTTCAAGAGTGGAAAAATATTTCGAAAAAGTAAGCATTTTCTATATTTAAAATTCGAATATTTTTTGCATTAAGCAGATTTCTTGTAAAATTTTTGTGAATTTGTACTCAGTTTGAATCAAAAATTAATATTAGAAGCACAGTTCATTTAGAATACGACTTTGAAAAAAAATCATTTTTTCGAAATTTTCAAAGGGGGGAGCGGCGGCGAAAAAATATGATTTTTTTTCGATATCTTCGGATTTCCCCAAAATGCTTGTAATTCGATTCAGACGTTCTCCAATAATACTTTTAATGAAACTCCGGCTTCAAAATCGTGCTTTTTGCTCGTTCAAACAAACATTTCGCTTAATTAATAGGAGAAAATCAAACCTTGATTTTTTTTTTCTTACATCATCTCTTTTTACATAATTTTGTTGCAAATATTGGACTCCAAAATATCAGGAAACAGTGTCCAAATGCTTAACTTAGTACCTAGACAGCATTATATGTAATAAAACAGTTCTTTTCTGGTAAGAAAAAAAGATTCGGGAACAGATACTTATTCGAATTTCAAGAGTGGAAAAATATTTCGAGAAAGTAAGCATTTTCAATATTTAAAATTCGAATATTTTTTGCATTAAGCAGATTTCTTGTAAAATTTTTGTGAATTTGTACTCAGTTTGAATCAAAAATTAATATTAGAAGCACAGTTCATCTAGAATACGACTTTGAAAAAAAATCATTTTTTCGAAATTTTCCAAGGCGGGAGCGGCGTCGAAAAAATATGATTTTTTTTCGATATCTTCGGATTTCAACAAAATGCTTGTAATTCGATTTAGACGTTCTCCAATAATACTTTTAATGAAACTTCGGCTTCAAAATCGTGCTTCTTGCTCATTTAAACAAACATTTTGCTTAATTAATAGGAGAAAATCAAACCTTGATTTTTTTTTCTTACATCATCCCTTTTAACATAATTTTGTTGCAAATATTGAACTCCAAAATATCAGGAAACAATGTCCAAATGCTTAACTTAGTACCTAGACAGCATTATATATTATAAAACAGTTCTTTTCTGGTAAGAAAAAAAGATTCGGGAACAGATACTTATTCGATTTCAAGAGTGGAAAAATATTTCGAAAAAGTAAGCATTTTCAATATTTAAAATTCGAATATTTTTTGCATTAAGCAGATTTCTTGTAAAATTTTTGTGAATTTGTACTCAGTTTGAATCAAAAATTAATATTAGAAGCACAGTTCATTTAGAATACGACTTTGAAAAAAAATCATTTTTTCGAAATTTTCAAAGGGGGGAGCGGCGGCGAAAAAATATGATTTTTTTTCGATATCTTCGGATTTCCCCAAAATGCTTGTAATTCGATTCAGACGTTCTCCAATAATACTTTTAATGAAACTCCGGCTTCAAAATCGTGCTTCTTGCTCGTTCAAACAAACATTTCGCTTAATTAATAGGAGAAAATCAAACCTTGACTTCTTTTTCTTACATCATCTCTTTTAACATAATTTTGTTGCAAATATTGAACTCCAAAATATCGGGAAACAGTGTCCAAATGCTTAACTTAGTACTTAGACAGCATTATATGTAATAAAACAGTTCTTTTCTGGTAAGAAAAAAAGATTCGGGAACAGATACGTATTCGATTTCAAGAGTGGAAAAATATTTCGAAAAAGTAAGCATTTTCAATATTTAAAATTCGAATATTTTTTGCATTAAGCAGATTTCTTGTAAAATTTTTGTGAATTTGTACTCAGTTTGAATCAAAAATTAATATTAGAAGCACAGTTCATCTAGAATACGACTTTGAAAAAAAATCATTTTTTCGAAATTTTCAAAGGGGGGAGCGGCGGCGAAAAAATATGATTTTTTTTCGATATCTTCGGATTTCCCCAAAATGCTTGTAATTCGATTCAGACGTTCTCCAATAATACTTTTAATGAAACTCCGGCTTCAAATTCGTGCTTCTTGCTCATTTTAACAAACATTTTGCTTAATTAATAGGAGAAAATCAAACCTTGACTTCTTTTTCTTACATCATCTCTTTTAACATAATTTTGTTGCAAATATTGAACTCCAAAATATCGGGAAACAGTGTCCAAATGCTTAACTTAGTACTTAGACAGCATTATATGTAATAAAATAGTTCTTTTCTGGTAAGAAAAAAAGATTCGGGAACAGATACGTATTCGATTTCAAGAGTGGAAAAATATTTCGAAAAAGTAAGCATTTTCAATATTTAAAATTCGAATATTTTTTGCATTAAGCAGATTTCTTGTAAAATTTTTGTGAATTTGTACTCAGTTTGAATCAAAAATTAATATTAGAAGCACAGTTCATCTAGAATACGACTTTGAAAAAAAATCATTTTTTCGAAATTTTCAAAGGGGGGAGCGGCGGCGAAAAAATATGATTTTTTTTCGATATCTTCGGATTTCCCCAAAATGCTTGTAATTCGATTCAGACGTTCTCCAATAATACTTTTAATGAAACTCCGGCTTCAAATTCGTGCTTCTTGCTCATTTAAACAAACGTTTTGCTTAATTAATAGGAGAAAATCAAACCTTGATTTTTTTTTCTTACATCATCTCTTTTAACATAATTTTGTTGCAAATATTGAACTCCAAAATATCAGGAAACAGTGTCCAAATGCTTAACTTAGTACCTAGACAGTATTATATGTAATAAAACAGTTCTTTTCTGGTAAGAAAAAAAGATTCGGGAACAGATACGTATTCGATTTCAAGAGTGGAAAAATATTTCGAAAAAGTAAGCATTTTCAATATTTAAAATTCGAATATTTTTTGCATTAAGCAGATTTCTTGTAAAATTTTTGTGAATTTGTACTCAGTTTGAATCAAAAATTAATATTAGAAGCACAGTTCATCTAGAATATGACTTTGAAAAAAAATCATTTTTTCGAAATTTTCAAAGGGGGGAGCGGCGGCGAAAAAATATGATTTTTTTTCGATATCTTCGGATTTCCCCAAAATGCTTGTAATTCGATTCAGACGTTCTCCAATAATACTTTTAATGAAACTCCGGCTTCAAATTCGTGCTTCTTGCTCATTTAAACAAACATTTCGCTTAATTAATAGGAGAAAATCAAACCTTGATTTTTTTTTCTTACATTATCTCTTTTTACATAATTTTGTTGCAAATATTGAACTCCAAAATATCAGGAAACAGTGTCCAAATGCTTAACTTAGTACCTAGACAGCATTACATGTAATAAAACAATTCTTTTCTGATAGGAAAAAAGATTCGGGAACAGATACTTATTCGATTTCAAGAGTGGAAAAATATTTCGAAAAAGTAAGCATTTTCGATATTTAAAATTCGAATATTTTTTGCATTAAGCAGTTTTCTTGTAAAATTTTTGTGAATTTGTATTCAGTTTGAATCAAAAATTAATATTAGAAGCACAGTTCATCTAGAATACGACTTTAAAAAAAAATCATTTTTCGAAATTTTCAAAGGGGGGAGCGGCGGCGAAAAAATATGTTTTTTTTTTCGATATCTTCGGATTTCCCCAAAATGCTTGTAATTCGATTCAGACGTTCTCCAATAATACTTTTAATGAAACTCCGGCTTCAAATTCGTGCTTCTTGCTCATTTAAACAAACATTTTGCTTAATTAATAGGAGAAAATCAAACCTTGATTTTTTTTCTTGCATAATTTTTTTTTACATAATTTTGTTGCAAATATTGAACTCCAAAATATCAGGAAACAGTGTCCAAATGCTTAACTTAGTACCTAGACAGCATTATATGTAATAAAACAGTTCTTTTCTGATAGGAAAAAAGATTCGGGAACAGATACGTATTCGATTTCAAGAGTGGAAAAATATTTCGAAAAATTAAGCATTTTCAATATTTAAAATTCGAATATTTTTTGCATTAAGCAGATTTCTTGTAAAATTTTTGTGAATTTGTACTCAGTTTGAATCAAAAATTAATATTAGAAGCATAGTTCATCTAGAATACGACTTCGAAAAAAAATCATTTTTTCGAAATTTTCCAAGGGGGGAGCGGCGGCGAAAAAATATTATTTTTTTTCGATATCTTCGGATTTCCCCAAAATGCTTTTAATTCGATTCAGACGTTCTCCAATAATACTTTTAATGAAACTTCGGCTTCAAAATCGTGCTTCTTGCTCATTTAAACAAACATTTTGCTTAATTAATAGGAGAAAATCAAACCTTGATTTTTTTTTTCTTACATCATCTCTTTTAACATAATTTTGTTGCAAATATTGAACTCCAAAATAGCAGGAAACAGTGTCCAAATGCTTAACTAAGTACCTAGACAGCATTATATGTAATAAAACAGTACTTTTCTGGTAAGAAAAAATGATTCGGGAACAGATACGTATTCGATTTCAAGAGTGGAAAAATATTTCGAAAAAGTAAGCATTTTCTATATTTAAAATTCGAATATTTTTTGCATTAAGCAGATTTCTTGTAAAATTTTTGTGAATTTGTACTCAGTTTGAATCAAAAATTAATATTAGAAGCACAGTTCATCTAGAATACGACTTTGAAAAAAAATCATTTTTTCGAAATTTTCCAAGGGGGGAGCGGCGGCTAAAAAATATGATTTTTTTTCGATATCTTCGGATTTCCCCAAAATGCTTGTAATTCGATTCAGACGTTCTCCAATAATACTTTTAATGAAACTCCGGCTTCAAATTCGTGCTTCTTGCTGATTTAAACAAACATTTTGCTTAATTAATAGGAGAAAATCAAACACTGATTTTTTTTTCTTACATCATCTCTTTTAATATAATTTTGTTGCAAATATTGAACTCCAAAATATCAGGAAACAGTGTCCAAATGCTTAACTTAGTACCTAAGCAGCATTATATGTAATAAAAAAGTTCTTTTCTGGTAAGAAAAAAAGATTCGGGAACAGATACGTATTCGATTTCAAGAGTGGAAAAATATTTCGAAAAAGTAAGCATTTTCAATATTTAAAATTCGAATATTTTTTGCATTAAGCAGATTTCTTGTAAAATTTTTGTGAATTTGTACTCAGTTTGAATCAAAAATTAATATAAGAAGCACAGTTCATCAAGAATATGACTTTGAAAAAAAATCATTTTTTCGAAATTTTCCAAGGGGGGAGCGGCGGCGAAAAAATATGATTTTTTTACGATATCTTCGGATTTCCCCAAAATGCTTGTAATTCGATTCAAACGTTCTCCAATAATACTTTTAATGAAACTTCGGCTTCAAATTCGCGCTTCTTGCTCATTTAAACAAACATTTTGCTTAATTAATAGGAGAAAATCAAACCTTGATTTTTTTTTCTTACATCTTCTCTTTTAACATAATTTTGTTGCAAATATTGAACTCCAAAATATCAGGAAACAGTGTCCAAATGCTTAACTTAGTACCTAGACAGCATTATATGTAATAAAACAGTTCTTTTCTGGTAAGAAAAAAAGATTCGGGAACAGATACGTATTCGATTTCAAGAGTGGAAAAATATTTCGAAAAAGTAAGCATTTTCTATATTAAAAATTCGAATATTTTTTGCATTAAGCAGATTTCTTGTAAAATTTTTGTGAATTTGTACTCAGTTTGAATCAAAAATTAATATTAGAAGCACAGTTCATCTAGAATACGACTTTGAAAAAAAATCATTTTTTCGAAATTTTCCAAGGGGGGAGCGGCGGCGAAAAAATATAATTTTTTTTCGATATCTTTGGATTTCCCCAAAATGCTTGTAATTCGATTCAGACGTTCTCCAATAATACTTTTAATGAAACTTCGGCTTCAAAATCGTGCTTCTTGCTCATTTAAACAAACATTTTGCTTAATTAATAGGAGAAAATCAAACCTTGATTTTTTTTTTCTTACATCATCTCTTTTAACATAATTTTGTTGCAAATATTGAACTCCAAAATATCAGGAAACAGTGTCCAAATGCTTAACTTAGTTCCTAGACAGCATTATATGTAATAAGACAGTTCTTTTCTGGTAAGAAAAAAAGATTCGGGAACAGATACGTATTCGATTTCAAGAGTGGAAAAATATTTCGAAAAAGTAAGCATTTTCTATATTAAAAATTCGAATATTTTTTGCATTAAGCAGATTTCTTGTAAAATTTTTGTGAATTTGTACTCAGTTTGAATCAAAAATTAATATTAGAAGCACAGTTCATCTAGAATATGACTTTGAAAAAAAATCATTTTTTCGAAATTTTCCAAGGGGGGAGCGGCGGCGAAAAAATATGATTTTTTTCGATATCTTCGGATTTAACCAAAATGCTTGTAATTCGATTCAGACGTTCTCCAATAATACTTTTAATGAAACTTCGGCTTCAAAATCGTGCTTCTTGCTCATTTAAACAAACATTTTGCTTAATTAATAGGAGAAAATCAAACCTTGATTTTTTTTTCTTACATCATCTCTTTTAACATAATTTTCTTGCAAATATTGAACTCCAAAATATCAGGAAACAGTGTCCAAATGCTTAACTTAGTACCTAGACAGCATTATATGTAATAAAACAGTTCTTTTCTGGTAAGAAAAAAAGATTCGGGAACAGATACGTATTCGATTTCAAGAGTGGAAAAATATTTCGAAAAAGTAAGCATTTTCAATATTTAAAATTCGAATATATTTTGCATTAAGCAGATTTCTTGTAAAATTTTGGTGAATTTGTACTCAGTTTGAATCAAAAATTAATATTAGAAGCACAGTTCATCTAGAATACGACTTTGAAAAAAAAATAATTTTTTCGAAATTTTCCAAGGGGGGAGCGGCGGCGAAAAAATATGATTTTTTTTCGATATCTTCGGATTTCCCCAAAATGCTTGTAATTCGATTGAGACGTTCTCCAATAATACTTTTAATGAAACTTCGGCTTCAAAATCGTGCTTCTTGCTCATTTAAACAAACATTTTGCTTAATTAATAGGAGAAAATCAAACCTTGATTTTTTTTTCTTACATCATCTCTTTTAACATAATTTTGTTGCAAATATTGAACTCCAAAATATCAGGAAACAGTGTCAAAATGCTTAACTAAGTACCTAGACAGCATTATATGTAATAAAACAGTTCTTTTCTGGTAAGAAAAAATGATTCGGGAACAGATACGTATTCGATTTCAAGAGTGGAAAAATATTTCGAAAAAGTAAGCATTTTCAATATTTAAAATTCGAATATTTTTTGCATTAAGCAGATTTCTTGTAAAATTTTTGTGAATTTGTACTCAGTTTGAATCAAAAATTAATATTAGAAGCACAGTTCATCTAGAATACGACTTTGAAAAAAAATCATTTTTTCGAAATTTTCCAAGGGGGGAGCGGCGGCGAAAAAATATGATTTTTTTTGATATCTCCGGATTTCCCCAAAATGCTTGTAATTCGATTCAGACGTTCTGCAATAATACTTTTAATGAAACTTCGGCTTCAAAATCGTGCTTCTTGCTCATTTAAAAAAACATTTTGCTTAATTAATAGGAGAAAATCAAACCTTGATTTTTTTTTCTTACATCATCTCTTTTAACATAATTTTGTTGCAAATATTGAACTCCAAAATATCAGGAAACAGTGTCCAAATGCTTAACTTAGTACCTAGACAGCATTATATGTAATTAAACAGTTCTCTTCTGGTAAGAAAAAAAGATTCGGGAACAGATACGTATTCGATTTCAAGAGTGGAAAAATATTTCGAAAAAGTAAGCATTTTCAATATTTAAAATTCGAATAATTTTTGCATTAAGCAGATTTCTTGTAAAATTTTTGTGAATTTGTACTCAGTTTGAATCAAAAATTAATATTAGAAGCACAGTTCATCTAGAATACGACTTTGAAAAAAAATCATTTTTTCGAAATTTTCCAAGGGGGGAGCGGCGGCGAAAAAATATGATTTTTTTTCGATATCTTCGGATTTCCCCAAAATGCTTGTAATTCGATTCAGACGTTCTGCAATAATACTTTTAATGAAACCTCGGCTTCAAAATCGTGCTTCTTGCTCATTTAAACAAACATTTTGCTTAATTAATAGGAGAAAATCAAACCTTGATTTTTTTTTCTTACATCATCTCTTTTAACATAATTTTGTTGCAAATATTGAACTCCAAAATTGTCAGGAAACAGTGTCCAAATGCTAAACTTAGTACCTAGACAGCATTATATGTAATAAAACAGTTCTTTTCTGGTAAGAAAAAAAGATTCGGGAACAAATACGTATTCGATTTCAAGAGTGGAAAAATATTTCGAAAAAGTAAGCATTTTCAATATTTAAAATTCGAATATTTTTTGCATTAAGCAGATTTCTTGTAAAATTTTTGTGAATATGTACTCAGTTTGAATCAAAAATTAATTTTAGAAGCACAGTTCATCTAGAATACGACTTTGAAAAAAAATCATTTTTTCGAAATTTTCCAAGGGGGGAGCGGCGGCGAAAAAATATGATTTTTTTTCGATATCTTCGGATTTCCCCAAAATGCTTGTAATTCGATTCAGACGTTCTCCAATAATACTTTTAATGAATATCGGGTTCAAATTCGTGCTTCTTGCTCATTTAAACAAACATTTTGCTTAATTAATAGGAGGAAATCAAACCTTGATTTTTTTTTCTTACATCATCTCTTTTAACATAATTTTGTTGCAAATATTGAACTCCAAAATATCAGGAAACAGTGTCCAAATGCTTAACTTAGTACCTAGACAGCATTATATGTAATAAAACAGTTCTTTTCTGGTAAGAAAAAAAGATTCGGGAACAGATACTTATTCGATTTCAAGAGTGGAAAAATATTTCGAAAAAGTAAGCATTTTCAATATTTAAAATTCGAATATTTTTTGCATTAAGCAGATTTCTTGTAACATTTTTGTGAATTTGTACTCAGTTTGAATCAAAAATTAATTTTAGAAGCACAGTTCATCTAGAATACGACTTTGAAAAAAAATCATTTTTTCGAAATTTTCCAAGGGGGGAGCGGCGGCGAAAAAATATGATTTTTTTTCGATATCTTCGGATTTCCCCAAAATGCTTGTAATTCGATTCAGACGTTCTCCAATAATACTTTTAATGAAACTTCGGCTTCAAAATCGTGCTTCTTGCTCATTTAAACCAACATTTTGCTTAACTAATAGGAGAAAATCAAACCTTGATTTTTTTTTCTTACATCATCTCTTTTAACATAATTTTGTTGCAAATATTGAACTCCAAAATATGAGGAAACAGTGTCCAAATGCTTAACTTAGTACCTAGACAGCATTATATGTAATAAAACAGTTCTTTTCTGGTAAGAAAAAAAGATTCGGGAACAGATACGTATTCGATTTCAAGAGTGGAAAAATATTTCGAAAAAGTAAGCATTTTCAATATTTAAAATTCGAATATTTTTTGCATTAAGCAGATTTCTTGTAACATATTTGTGAATTTGTACTCAGTTTGAATCAAAAATTAATTTTAGAAGCACAGTTCATCTAGAATACGACTTTGAAAAAAAATCATTTTTTCGAAATTTTCCAAGGTGGGAGCGGCGGCGAAAAAATATGATTTTTTTTCGATATCTTCGGATTTCCCCAAAATGCTTGTAATTCGATTCAGACGTTCTCCAATAATACTTTTAATGAAACTTCGGCTTCAAAATCGTGCTTCTTGCTCATTTAAACCAAAATTTTGCTTAATTATTAGGAGAAAATCAAACCTTGATTTTTTTTTTCTTACATCATCTCTTTTAACATAATTTTGTTGCAAATATTGAACTCCAAAATATCAGGAAACAGTGTCCAAATGCTTAACTTAGTACCTAGACAGCATTATATGTAATAAAACAGTTCTTTTCTGGTAAGAAAAAAAGATTCGGGAACAAATACGTATTCGATTTCAAGAGTGGAAAAATATTTCGAAAAAGTAAGCATTTTTAATATTTAAAATTCGAATATTTTTTGCATTAAGCAGATTTCTTGTAAAATTTTTGTGAATATGTACTCAGTTTGAATCAAAAATTAATATTAGAAGCACAGTTCATCTAGAATACGACTTTGAAAAAAAATCATTTTTTCGAAATTTTCCAAGGGGGGAGCGGCGGCGAAAAAATATGATTTTTTTTCGATATCTTCGGATTTCCCCAAAATGCTTGTAATTCCATTCAGACGTTCTCCAATAATACTTTTAATGAAACTTCGGCTTCAAAATCGTGCTTCTTGCTCATTTAAACCAACATTTTGCTTAATTAATAGGAGAAAATCAAACCTTGATTTTTTTTTCTCACATCATCTCTTTTAACATAATTTTGTTGCAAATATTGAACTCCAAGATATCAGGAAACAGTGTCCAAATGCTAAACTTAGTACCTAGACAGCATTATATGTAATAAAACAGTTCTTTTCTGGTAAGAAAAAAAGATTCGGGAACAAATACGTATTCAATTTCAAGAGTGGAAAAATATTTCGAAAAAGTAAGCATTTTCAATATTTAAAATTCGAATACTTTTTGCATTAAGCAGATTTCTTGTAAAATTTTTGTGAATATGTACTCAGTTTGAATCAAAAATTAATACTAGAAGCACAGTTCATCTAGAATACGACTTTGAAAATAAATCATTTTTTCGAAATTTTCCAAGGGGGGAGCGGCGGCGAAAAAATATGATTTTTTTCGATATCTTCGGATTTCCCCAAAATGCTTGTAATTCGATTCAGACGTTCTCCAATAATACTTTTAATGAAACTCCGGCTTCAAATTCGTGCTTCTTGCTCATTTAAACAAACATTTTGCTTAATTAATAGGAGAAAATCAAACCTTGATTTTTTTTTCTTACATCATCTCTTTTAATATAATTTTGTTGCAAATATTGAACTCCAAAATATCAGGAAACAGTGTCCAAATGCTTAACTTAGTACCTAGACAGCATTATATGTAATAAAACAGTTCTTTTCTGGTAAGAAAAAAAGATTCGGGAACAGATACTTATTCGATTTCAAGAGTGGAAAAATATTTCGAAAAAGTAAGCATTTTCAGTATTTAAAATTCGAATATTTTTTGCATTAAGCAGATTTCTTGTAACATTTTTGTGAATTTTTACTCAGTTTGAATCAAAAATAAATTTTAGAAGCACAGTTCATCTAGAATACGACTTTGAAAAAAAATCATTTTTTCGAAATTTTCCAATTGGGGAGCGGCGGCGAAAAAATATAATTTTTTTTCGATATCTTCGGATTTCCCCAAAATGCTTGTAATTCGATTCAGACGTTCTCCAATAATACTTTTAATGAAACTCCGGCTTCAAAATCGTGCTTCTTGCTCGTTTAAACAAACATTTCGCTTAATTAATAGGAGAAAATCAAACCTTGATTTTTTTTTCTTACATCATCTCTTTTTACATAATTTTGTTGCAAATATTGAACTCCAAAATATCAGGAAACAGTGTCCAAATGCTTAACTTAGTACCTAGAAAGCATTAAATGTAATAAAACAGTTCTTTTCTGGTAAGAAAAAAAGATTCGGGAACAGATACGTATTCGATTTCAAGAGTGGAAAAATATTTCGAAAAAGTAAGCATTTTCTATATTTAAAATTCGAATATTTTTTGCATTAAGCAGATTTCTTGTAAAATTTTTGTGAATTTGTACTCAGTTTGAATCAAAAATTAATATTACAAGAACAGTTCATCTAGAATATGACTTTGAAAAAAAATTATTTTTTCGAAATTTTCCAAGGGGGGAGCGGCGGCGAAAAAATATGATTTTTTTTCGATATCTTCGGATTTCCCCAAAATGCTTGTAATTCGATTCAGACGTTCTCCAATAATACTTTTAATGAAACTCCGGCTTCAAAATCGTGCTTCTTGCTCGTTTAAACAAACATTTCGCTTAATTAATAGGAGAAAATCAAACCTTGATTTTTTTTTTCTTACATCATCTCTTTTTACATAATTTTGTTGCAAATATTGAACTCCAAAATATCAGGAAACAGTGTCCAAATGCTTAACTTAGTACCTAGACAGCATTATATGTAATAAAACAGTTCTTTTCTGGTAAGAAAAAAAGATTCGGGAACAGATACGTGTTCGATTTCAAGAGTGGAAAAATATTTCGAAAAAGTAAGCATTTTCTATATTTAAAATTCGAATATTTTTTGCATTAAGCAGATTTCTTGTAAAATTTTTGTGAATTTGTACTCAGTTTGAATCAAAAATTAATATTAGAAGCACAGTTCATCTAGAATATGACTTTGAAAAAAAATTATTTTTTCGAAATTTTCCAAGGGGGGAGCGGCGGCGAAAAAATATGATTTTTTTTCGATATCTTCGGATTTCCCCAAAATGCTTGTAATTCGATTCAGACGTTCTCCAATAATACTTTTAATGAAACTCCGGCTTCAAATTCGTGCTTCTTGCTCATTTAAACAAACATTTCGCTTAATTAATAGGAGAAAATCAAACCTTGATTTTTTTTTTCTTACATTATCTCTTTTAACATAATTTTGTTGCAAATATTGAACTCCAAAATATCAGGAAACAGTGTCCAAATGCTTAACTTAGTACCTAGACAGCATTATATGTAATAAAACAGTTCTTTTCTGGTAAGAAAAAAAGATTCGGGAACAGATACGTATTCGATTTCAAGAGTGGAAAAATATTTCGAAAAAGTAAGCATTTTCTATATATAAAATTCGAATATTTTTTGCATTAAGCAGATTTCTTGTAAAATTTTTGTGAATTTGTACTCAGTTTGAATCAAAAATTAATATTAGAAGCACAGTTCATCTAGAATATGACTTTGAAAAAAATCATTTTTCGAAATTTTCCAAGGGGGGAGCGGCGGCGAAAAAATATGATTTTTTTTTCGATATCTTCGGATTTCCCCAAAATGCTTGTAATTCGATTCAGACGTTCTCCAATAATACTTTTAATGAAACTTCGGCTTCAAAATCGTGCTTCTTGCTCATTTAAACAAACATTTTGCTTAATTAATAGGAGAAAATCAAACCTTGATTTTTTTTTTCTTACATCATCTCTTTTAACATAATTTTGTTGCAAATATTGAACGCCAAAATATCAGGAAACAGTGTCCAAATGCTTAACTTAGTACCTAGACAGCATTATATGTAATAAAACAGTTCTTTTCTGGTAAGAAAAAAAGATTCGGGAACAGATACGTATTCGATTTCAAGAGTGGAAAAATATTTCGAAAAAGTAAGCATTTTCAATATTTAAAATTCGAATATTTTTTTGCATTAAGCAGTTTTCTTGTAAAATTTTTGTGAATTTGTACTCAGTTTGAATCAAAAATTAATATTAGAAGCACAGTTCATCTAGAATACGACTTAGAAAAAAAATCATTTTTTCGAAATTTTCCAAGGGGGGAGCGGCGGCGAAAAAATATGATATTTTTTCGATATCTTCGGATTTCCCCAAAATGCTTGTAATTCGATTCAGACGTTCTCCAATAATACTTTTAATGAAACTCCGGCTTCAAATTCGTGCTTCTTGCTCGTTAAAACAAACATTTCGCTTAATTAATAGGAGAAAATCAAACCTTGATTTTTTTTTCTTACATTATCTCTTTTAACATAATTTTGTTGCAAATATTGAACTCCAAAATATCAGGTAACAGTATCCAAATGCTTAACTTAGTACCTAGACAGCATTATATGTAATAAAACAGTTCTTTTCTGGTAAAAAAAAAAGATTCGGGAACAGATACGTATTCGATTTCAAGAGTGGAAAAATATTTCGAAAAAGTAAGCATTTTCTATATATAAAATTCGAATATTTTTTGCATTAAGCAGTTTTCTTGTAAAATTTTTGTGAATTTGTGCTCAGTTTGAATCAAAAATTAATATTAGAAGCACAGTTCATCTAGAATACGACTTTGAAAAAAAATCATTTTTTCGAAATTTTCCAAGGGGGAGCGGCTTCGAAAAAATATGATTTTTTTTCGATATCTTCGGATTTCCCCAAAATGCTTGTAATTCGATTCATACCTTCTACAATAATACTTTTAATGAAACTCCGGCTTCAAAATCGTGCTTCTTGCTCGTTTAAACAAACATTTCGCTTAATTAATAGGAGAAAATCAAACCTTGATTTTTTTTTCTTACATCATCTCTTTTAACATAATTTTGTTGCAAATATTGAACTCCAAAATATCAGGAAACAGTGTCCAAATGCTTAACTTAGTACCTAGACAGCATTATATGTAATAAAACAGTTCTTTTCTGGTAAGAAAAAAAGATTCGGGAACAGATACGTATTCGATTTCAAGAGTGGAAAAATATTTCGAAAAAGAAAGCATTTTCAATATTTAAAATTCGAATATCTTTTGCATTAAGCAGTTTTCTTGTAAAATTTTTGTGAATTTGTACTCAGTTTGAATCAAAAATTAATATTAGAAGCACAGTTCATCTAGAATACGACTTAGAAAAAAAATCATTTTTTCGAAATTTTCCAAGGGGGGAGCGGCGGCGAAAAAATATGATTTTTTTTCGATATCTTCGGATTTCCCCAAAATGCTTGTAATTCGATTCAGACGCTCTCCAATAATACTTTTAATGAGACTTCGGCTTCAAAATCGTGCTTCTTGCTCATTTAAACAAATATTTTGCTTAATTAATAGGAGAAAATCAAACCTTGATTTTTTTTCTTACATTATCTCTTTTAACATAATTTTGTTGCAAATATTGAACTCCAAAATATCAGGAAACAGTGTCCAAATGCTTAACTTAGTACCTAGACAGCATTATATGTAATAAAACAGTTCTCTTCTGGTAAGAAAAAAAGATTCGGGAACAGATACGTATTCGATTTCAATAGTGGAAAAATATTTCGTAAAAGTAAGCATTTTCAAAATTAAAAATTCGAATATTTTTTGCATTAAGCAGATTTATTGTAAAATTTTTGTGAATTTGTACTCAGTTTGAATCAAAAATTAATATTAGAAGCACAGTTCATCTAGAATACGACTTTGAAAAAAAATCATTTTTTCGAAATTTTCCAAGGGGGGAGCGGCGGCGAAAAAATATGATTTTTTTTCGATATCTTCGGATTTCCCCAAAATGCTTGTAATTCGATTCAGACGTTCTCCAATAATACTTTTAATGAAACTCCGGCTTCAAATTCGTGCTTCTTGCTCATTAAAACAAACATTTCGCTTAATTAATAGGAGAAAATCAAACCTTGATTTTTTTTTCTTACATTATCTCTTTTAACATAATTTTGTTGCAAATATTGAACTCCAAAATATCAGGAAACAGTGTCCAAATGCTTAACTTAGTACCTAGACAGCATTATATGTAATAAAACAGTTCTTTTCTGGTAAAAAAAAAAGATTCGGGAACAGATACGTATTCGATTTCAAGAGTGGAAAAATATTTCGAAAAAGTAAGCATTTGCTATATATAAAATTCGAATATTTTTTGCATTCAGCAGTTTTCTTGTAAAATTTTTGTGAATTTGTACTCAGTTTGAATCAAAAATTAATATTAGAAGCACAGTTCATCTAGAATACGACTTTGAAAAAAAAATCATTTTTTCGCAATTTTCCAAGGGGGGAGCGGCGGCGAAAAAATATGATTTTTTTTCGATATCTTCGGATTTCCCCAAAATGCTTGTAATTCGATTCAGACGTTCTCCAATAATACTTTTAATGAAACTTCGGCTTCAAAATCGTGCTTCTTGCTCATTTAAACAAACATTTTGCTTAATTAATAGGAGAAAACCAAACCTTGATTTTTTTTTCTTACGTCATCTCTTTTAACATAATTTTGTTGCAAATATTGAACTCCAAAATATCAGGAAACAGTGTCCAAATGCTTAACTTAGTACCTAGACAGCATTATATGTAATAAAACAGTTCTTTTCTGGTAAGAAAAAAAGATTCGGGAACAGATACGTATTCGAATTCAAGAGTGGAAAAATATTTCGAAAAAGTAAGCATTTTCAATATTTAAAATTCGAATATTTTTTGCATTAAGCAGATTTCTTGTAAAATTTTTGTGAATTTGTACTCAGTTTGAATCAAAAATTAATATTAGAAGCACAGTTCATCTAGAATACGACTTTGAAAAAAAAATCATTTTTTCGAAATTTTCCAAGGGGGGAGCGGCGGCGAAAAAATATGATTTTTTTTCGATATCTTCGGATTTCCCCAAAATGCTTGTAATTCGATTCAGACGTTCTCCAATAATACTTTTAATGAAACTCCGGCTTCAAATTCGTGCTTCTTGCTCATTTAAACAAACATTTTGCTTAATTAATAGGAGAAAATCAAACCTTGATTTTTTTTTCTTACATCATCTCTTTTAACATAATTTTGTTGCAAATATTGAACTCCAAAATATCAGGAAACAGTGTCCAAATGCTTAACTTAGTACCTAGACAGCATTATATGTAATAAAACAGTTCTTTTCTGGTAAGAAAAAAAGATTCGGGAACAGATACGTATTCGATTTCAAGAGTGGAAAAATATTTCGAAAAAGTAAGTATTTTCAATATTAAAAATTCGAATATTTTTTGCATTAAGCAGATTTCTTGTAAAATTTTTGTGAATTTGTACTCAGTTTGAATCAAAAATTAATATTAGAAGCACAGTTCATCTAGAATACGACTTTGAAAAAAAATCATTTTTTCGAAATTTTCCAAGGGGGGAGCGGCGGCGAAAAAATATGATTTTTTTTCGATATCTTCGGATTTCCCCAAAATGCTTGTAATTCGATTCAGACGTTCTCCAATAATACTTTTAATGAAACTCCGGCTTCAAATTCGTGCTTCTTGCTCATTTAAACAAACATTTTGCTTAATTAATAGGAGAAAATCAAACCTTGATTTTTTTTTCTTACATCATCTCTTTTAACATAATTTTGTTGCAAATATTGAACTCCAAAATATCAGGAAACAGTGTCCAAATGCTTAACTTAGTACCTAGACAGCATTATATGTAATAAAACAGTTCTTTTCTGGTAAGAAAAAAAGATTCGGGAACAGATACGTATTCGATTTCAAGAGTGGAAAAATATTTCGAAAAAGTAAGCATTTTCTATATTTAAAATTCGAATATGTTTTGCATTAAGCAGATTTCTTGTAAAATTTTTGTGAATTTGTACTCAGTTTGAATCAAAAATTAATATTAGAAGCACAGTTCATCTAGAATACGACTTTGAAAAAAAATCATTTTTTCGAAATTTTCAAAGGGGGGAGCGGCGGCGAAAAAATATGATTTTTTTTCGATATCTTCGGATTTCCCCAAAATGCTTGTAATTCGATTCAGACGTTCTCCAATAATACTTTTAATGAAACTCCGGCTTCAAATTCGTGCTTCTTGCTCATTTAAACAAACATTTCGCTTAATTAATAGGAGAAAATCAAACCTTGATTTTTTTTTCTTACATTATCTCTTTTAACATAATTTTGTTGCAAATATTGAACTCCAAAATATCAGGAAACAGTGTCCAAATGCTTAACTTAGTACCTAGACAGCATTATATGTAATAAAACAGTTCTTTTCTGATAGGAAAAAAGATTCGGGAACAGATATGTATTCGATTTCAAGAGTGGAAAAATATTTCGAAAAAGTAAGCATTTTCTATATTTAAAATTCGAATATTTTTTGCATTAAGCAGATTTCTTGTAAAATTTTTGTGAATTTGTACTCAGTTTGAATCAAAAATTAATATTAGAAGCACAGTTCATCTAGAATACGACTTTGAAAAAAAATCATTTTTTCGAAATTTTCCAAGGGGGGAGCGGCGGCGAAAAAATATGATTTTTTTCGATATCTTCGGATTTCCCAAAATGCTTGTAATTCGATTCAGACGTTCTCCAATAATACTTTTAATGAAACTTCGGCTTCAAAATCGTGCTTCTTGCTCATTTAAACAAACATTTTGCTTAATTAATAGGAGAAAATCAAGCCTTGATTTTTTTTTCTTACATCATCTCTTTTAACATAATTTTGTTGCAAATATTGAACTCCAAAATATCAGGAAACAGTGTCCAAATGCTTAACTTAATACCTAGACAGCATTATATGTAATAAAACAGTTCTTTTTTGATAGGAAAAAAGATTCGGGAACAGATACGTATTCGATTTCAAGAGTGGAAAAATATTTCGAAAAAGTAAGCATTTTCAATATTTAAAATTCGAATATTTTTTGCATTAAGCAGATTTCTTGTAAAATTTTTGTGAATTTGTACCCAGTTTGAATCAAAAATTAATATTAGAGGCACAGTTCATCTAGAATACGACTTTGAAAAAAAAATCATTTTTTCGAAATTTTCCAAGGGGGGAGCGGCGGCGAAAAAATATGATTTTTTTCGATATCTTCGGGTTTCCCAAAATGCTTGTAATTCCATTCAGACGTTCTCGAATAATAATTTTAATGAAACTTCGGCTTCAAAATCGTGCTTCTTGCTCATTTAAACAAACATTTTGCTTAATTAATAGGAGAAAATCAAACCTTGATTTTTTTTTCTTACATCATCTCTTTTAACATAATTTTGTTGCAAATATTGAACTCCAAAATATCAGAAAACAGTGTCCAAATGCTTAGCTTAGTACCTAGACAGCATTATAAGTAATTATACAGTTCTTTTCTGGTAAGAAAAAAAGATTCGGGAACAGATACGTATTCGATTTCAAGAGTGGAAAAATATTTCGAAAAAGTAAGCATTTTCTATATTTAAAATTCGAATATTTTTTGCATTAAGCAAATTTCTTGTAAAATTTTTGTGAATTTGTACTCAGTTTGAATCAAAAATTAATATTTGAAGCACAGTTCATCTAGAATACGACTTTGAAAAAAAAATCATTTTTTCGAAATTTTCCAAGGGGGGAGCGGCGGCGAAAAAATATGATTTTTTTCGATATCTTCGGATTTCCCAAAATGCTTGTAATTCGATTCAGACGTTCTCCAATAATACTTTTAATGAAACTCCGGCTTCAAATTCATGCTTCTTGCTCATTTAAACAAACATTTTAGTTAATTAATAGGAGAAAATCAAACCTTGATTTTTTTTTCTTACATCATCTCATTTAACATAATTTTGTTGCAAATATTGAACTCCAATATATCAGGAAACAGTGTCCAAATGCTTAACTTAGTACCTAGACAGCATTTTATGTAATAAAACAGTTCTTTTCTGGTAAAAAAAAAAGATTCGGGAACAGATACGTATTCGATTTCAAGAGTGGAAATATATTTCGAAAAAGTAAGCATTTTCTATATTTAAAATTCGAATATTTTTTGCATTAAGCAGATTTCTTGTAAAATTTTTGTGAATTTGTACTCAGTTTGAATCAAAAATTAATATTAGAAGCACAGTTCATCTAGAATATGACTTTGAAAAAAAATCATTTTTCGAAATTTTCCAAGGGGGGAGCGGCGGCGAAAAAATATGATTTTTTTTTCGATATCTTCGGATTTCCCCAAAATGCTT
>CAUVXE010000244.1:0-29864 GCA_963555765.1 Orthonevra nobilis
TAGAAATTAAGAAAAACAACCTTTTACAAAGGGATATATCGAGAAAAAAGGTTGAGGCAAAAACCGTCTTTTTTCAGCATTTTTTGTGGACTATAGCCCACGATATAAAATTGCACTTTTTTCATAATTTTGAGTTTTATTTAAACGGTGCTAGTTTTCCTATAAAGGGCTTCAATATGAGCATATATATAGTGAAATAAAGAAAAACAACTTTCTGTAAAGGGAAATATCGAGAAAAAAGGTTGAGGCGAAAACCGTATTTTTTCAGCATTTTTTGTGGAAAAAAGCCCACGATATAAAATTGCACTTTTTTCATAATTTTGAGTTTCATTTAAACTGTGCTAGTTTTCCTATAAAGGGCTTCAAACTGAGCATATATATAGTGAAATTAAGAAAAACAACCTTCTGTAAAGGGAAATATCGAGAAAAAAGTTTGAGGCAAAAACCGTATTTTTTCAGCATTTTTTGTGGACTATAGCCCACGATATAAAATTGCACTTTTTTCATAATTTTGAGTTTCATTTAAACGGTGCTAGTTTTCCTATAAAGGGCTTCAATCTGAGCATATATATAGTGAAATTAAGAAAAACAACCTTTTACAAAGGGAAATATCGAGAAAAAAGGTTGAGGCAAAAACCGTCTTTTTTCAGCATTTTTTGTGGACTATAGCCCACGATATAAAATTGCACTTTTTTCATAATTTTGAGTTTTATTTAAACGGTGCTAGTTTTCCTATAAAGGGCTTCAATATGAGCATATATATAGTGAAATAAAGAAAAACAACCTTCTGTAAAGGGAAATATCGAGAAAAAAGGTTGATGCGAAAACCGTATTTTTTCAGCATTTTTTGTGGACTATAGCCCACGATATAAAATTGCACTTTTTTCATAATTTTGAGTTTCATTTAAACGGTGCTAGTTTTCTTATAAAGGGCTTCAAACTGAGCATATATATAGTGAAATTAAGAAAAACAACCTTTTACAAAGGGAAATATCTAGAAAAAAGGTTGAGGCAAAAACCGTCTTTTTTCAGCATTTTTTGTGGACTATAGCCCACGATATAAAATTGCACTTTTTTCATAATTTTGAGTTTTATTTAAACGGTGCTAGTTTTCCTATAAAGGGCTTCAATATGAGCATATATATAGTGAAATAAAGAAAAACAACATTCTGTAAAGGGAAATATCGAGAAAAAAGGTTGAGGCGAAAACCGTATTTTTTCAGCATTTTTTGTGGACTATAGCCCACGATATAAAATTGCACTTTTTTCATAATTTTGAGTTTCATTTAAACTGTGCTAGTTTTCCTATAAAGGGCTTCAAACTGAGCATATATATATAGTGAAATTAAGAAAAACAACCTTCTGTAAAGGGAGATATCGAGAAAAAAGGTTGAGGCAAAAACCGTCTTTTTTCAGCATTTTTTGTGGACTATAGCCCACGATATAGAATTGCACTTTTTTCATAATTTTTAGTTTCATTTAAACGGTGCTAGTTTTCCTATAAAGGGCTTCAATCTGAGCATATATATAGTGAAATTAAGAAAAACAACCTTCTGTAAAGGGAAATATCGAGAAAAAAGATTGAGGCAAAAACCGTATTTTTTCAGCATTTTTTGTGGACTATAGCCCACGATATAAAATTGCACTTTTTTCATAATTTTGAGTATCTTTAAACTGTGCTAGTTTTCCTATAAACGACTTCAAACTGAGCATATATATAGTGAAATTAAGAAAAACAACCTTTTACAAAGGGAAATATCGAGAAAAAAGTTTGAGGCAAAAACCGTCTTTTTTCAGCATATTTTGTGGACTATAGCCCACGATATAAAATTGCACTTTTTTCATAATTTTAAGTTTCATTTAAACGGTGCTAGTTTTCCTATAAAGGGCTTCAATCTGAGCATATATATAGTGAAATTAAGAAAAACAACCTTCTGTAAAGGGAAATATCGAGAAAAAAGTTTGAGTCAAAAACCGTCTTTTTTCAGCATTTTTTGTGGACTATAGCCCACGATATAAAATTGCACTTTTTTCATAATTTTGAGATTCATTTAAACTGTGCTAGTTTTCCTACAAAGTGCTTCAAACTGAGCATATATATAGTGAAATTAAGAAAAACAACCTTTTACAAAGGGAAATATCGAGAAAAAAGTTTGATGCAAAAACCGTCTTTTTTCAGCATTTTTTGTGGACTATAGCCCACGATATAAAATTGCACTTTTTTCATAATTTTAAGTTTCATTTAAACGGTGCTAGTTTTCCTATAAAGGGCTTCAATCTGAGCATATATATAGTGAAATTAAGAAAAACAACCTTCTGTAAAGGGAAATATCGAGAAAAAAGTTTGAGGCAAAAACCGTCTTTTTTCAGCATTTTTTGTGGACTATAGCCCACGATATAAAATTGCACTTTTTTCATAATTTTGAGTATCTTTAAACTGTGCTAGTTTTCCTATAAACGGCTTCAAACTGAGCATATATATAGTGAAATTAAGAAAAACAACCTTTTACAAAGGGAAATATCGAGAAAAAAGTTTGAGGCAAAAACCGTATTTTTTCAGCATTTTTTGTGGACTATAGCCCACGATATAAAATTGCACTTTTTTATAATTTTGAGTTTCATTTAAACTGTGCTAGTTTTCCTATAAGGGGCTTCAATCTGAACATATATATAGTGAAATTAAGAAAAACAACCTTTTACAAAGGGAAATATCGAGAAAAAAGAATGAGGCAAAAACCGTCTTTTTTCAGCATTTTTTGTGGACTATAGCCACGATATAAAATTGCACTTTTTTCATAATTTTGAGTTTCATTTAAACGGTGCTAGTTTTCCTATAAAGGGCTTCAATCTGAGCATATACATAGTGAAATTAAGAAAAACAACCTTTTACAAAGGGAAATATCGAGAAAAAAGGTTGAGGCAAAAACCGTCTTTTTTCAGCATTTTTTGTGGACTATAGCCCACGATATAAAATTGCACTTTTTTCATAATTTTGAGTTTCATTTAAACGGTGCCAGTTTTCCTATAAAGGGCTTCAATCTGAGCATATATATTGTGAAATTAAGAAAAACAACCTTCTGTAAAGGGAAATATCGAGAAAAAAGGTTGAGGCAAAAACCGTATTTTTTCAGCATTTTTTGTGGACTATAGCCCACGATATAAAATTGCACTTTTTTCATAATTTTGTGTTTCATTTAAACTGTGCTAGTTTTCCTATAAAGGGCTTCAATCTGAGCATATATATAGTGAAATTAAGAAAAACAACCTTTCACAAAGGGAAATATCGAGAAAAAAGGTTGAGGCAAAAACCGTCTTTTTTCAGCATTTTTTGTGGACTATAGCCCACGATATAAAATTGCACTTTTTTCATAATTTTGAGTTTCATTTAAACGGTGCTAGTTTTCCTATAAAGGGCTTCAATCTGAGCATATATATAGTGAAATTAAGAAAAACAACCTTCTGTAAAGGGAAATATCGAGAAAAAAGGTTGAGGCAAAAACCGTCTTTTTTCAGCATTTTTTGTGGACTATAGCCCACGATATAAAATTGCACTTTTTTCATAATTTTGAGTTTCATTTAAACTGTGCTAGTTTTTTTATAAAGGGCTTCAATCTGAGCATATATATAGTGAAATTAAGAAAAACAACCTTTTACAAAGGGAAATATCGAGAAAAAAGTTTGAGGCAAAAACCGTCTTTTTTCAGCATTTTTTGTGGACTATAGCCCACGATATAAATATGCACTTTTTTCATAATTTTGAGTTTCATTTGAACTGTGCTAGAGTACAAATTCACAAAAATTTTACAAGAAAACTGCTTAATGCAAAAAATATTCGGAGTTTAAATATAGAAAATGCTTACTTTTTCGAAATATTTTTCCACTCTTGAAATCGAATAGTTATCTGTTCCGAATCTTTTTTCCTACCAGAAAAGAACTGTTTTATTACATATAATGCTGTCTAGGTACTAAGTTAAGCATTTGGACACTGTTTCCTGATATTTTGGAGTTCAATATTTGCAACAAAATTATGTTAAAAGAGATGATGTAAGTAAACAAAAATCAAGATTGGATTTTCTCCTATTAATAAAGCGAAAGGTTTTTTTAAATGAGCATGAAGCACGATTTTGAAGCCGGAGTTTCATTAAAAGTATTATTGGAGAACGTCTGAATCGAATTACAAGCATTTTGGGGAAATCCGAAGATATCGAAAAAAAATCATATTTTTTCGCCGCCGCTCCCCCCTTTGAAAATTTCGAAAAAATGATTTTTTTTCAAAGTCGTATTCTAGATGAACTGCGCTTCTAATATTAATTTTTGATTCAAACTGAGTACAAATTCACAAAAATTTTACAAGAAAACTGCTTAATGCAAAAAATATTCGAATTTTAAATATAGAAAATGCTTACTTTTTCGAAATATTTTTCCACTCTTGAAATCAAATACGTATCTGTTTCCGAATCTTTTTTCCTACCAGAAAAGAACTGTTTTTTTACATATAATGCTGTCTAGGTACTAAGTTAAGCATTTGGACACTGTTTCCTGATATTTTGGAGTTCAATATTTGCAACAAAATTATGTTAAAAGAGATGATGTAAGAAAAACAAATCAAAGTTGGATTTTCTCCTATTAATAAAGCGAAAGGTTTGTTTAAATGAGCAAGAAGCACGATTTTGAAGCCGGAGTTTCATTAAAAGTATTATTGGAGAACGTCTGAATCGAATTACAAGCATTACGGGGAAATCCGAAGATATCGAAAAAAACATATTTTTTCGCCGCCGCTCCCCCCTTTGAAAATTTCGAAGAAATGATTTTTTTTTCAAAGTCGTAGTCTAGATGAACTGTTCTTCTAATATTAATTTTTGATTCAAAATGAGTACAAATTCACAAAAATTTTACAAGAAAACTGCTTAATGCAAAAAATATTCGAATTTTAAATATAGAAAATGCTTACTTTTTCGAAATATTTTTCCACTCTTGAAATCAAATACGTATCTGTTTCCGAATCTTTTTTCCTACCAGAAAAGAACTGTTTTATTACATATAATGCTGTCTAGGTACTAAGTTAAGCATTTGGACACTGTTTCCTGATATTTTGGAGTTCAATATTTGCAACAAAATTATGTTAAAAGAGATTATGTAAGAAAAACAAATCAAAGTTGGATTTTCTCCTATTAATAAAGCGAAAGGTTTGTTTAAATGAGCAAGAAGCACGATTTTGAAGCCGGAGTTTCATTAAAAGTATTATTGGAGAACGTCTGAATCGAATTACAAGCATTTTGGGGAAATCCGAAGATATCGAAAAAAAAATCATATTTTTTCGCCGCCGCTCCCCCCTTTGAAAATTTCGAAAAAATGATTTTTTTTCAAAGTCGTATTCTAGATGAACTGTTCTTCTAATATTAATTTTTGATTCAAACTGAGTACAAATTCACAAAAATTTTACAAGAAAACAGCTTAATGCAAAAAATATTCGAATTTTAAATATAGAAAATGCTTACTTTTTCGAAATATTTTTCCACTCTTGAAATCAAATACGTATCTGTTCCCGAATTTTTTTTTCCTACCAGAAAAGAACTGTTTTATTAAATATAATGCTGTCTAGGTACTAAGTTAAGCATTTGGACACTGTTTCCTGAACTTTTGGAGTTAAATATTTGCAACAAAATTATGTTAAAAGAGATGATGTAAGAAAAAAAAATCAAGGTTGGATTTTCTCCTATTAATAAGGCGAAAGGTTTATTTAAATGAGCAAGAAGCACGATTTTGAAGCCGGAGTTTCATTAAAAGTATTATTAAAGAACGTCTGAATCGAATTACAAGCATTTTGGGGAAATCCGAAGATATCGAAAAAAAATCATATTTTTTCGCCGCCGCTCCCCCCTTTGAAAATTTCGAAAAAATGATTTTTTTTCAAAGTCGTATTCTAGATGAACTGTGCTTCTAATATTAATTTTTGATTCAAACTAAGTACAAATTCACAAAAATTTTACAAGAAAACTGCTTAATGCAAAAAATATTCGAATTTTAAATATAGAAAATGCTTACTTTTTCGAAATATTTTTCCACTCTTGAAATCAAATACGTATCTGTTCCCGAATTTTTTTCCTACCAGAAAAGAACTGTTTTATTACATATAATGCTGTCTAGGTACTAAGTTAAGCATTTGGACACTGTTTCCTGATATTTTGGAGTTCAATATTTGCAACAAAATTATGTTAAAAGAGATGATGTAAGAAAAAAAAATTTAGGTTGGATTTTCTCCTATTTATAAAGCGATAGGTTTGTTTAAATGAGCAAGAAGCACGATTTTGAAGCCGGAGTTTCATTAAAAGTATTATTGGAGAACGTCTGAATCGAATTACAAGCATTTTGGGGAAATCCGAAGATATCGAAAAAAAATCATATTCTTTCGCCGCCGCTCCCCCCTTTGAAAATTTCGAAAAAATGATTTTTTTTCAAAGTCGTATTCTAGATGAACTGTTCTTCTAATATTAATTTTTGATTCAAACTGAGTACAAATTCACAAAAATTTTACAAGAAAACTGCTTAATGCAAAAAATATTCGAATTTTAAATATAGAAAATGCTTACTTTTTCGAAATATTTTTCCACTCTAGAAATCAAATACGTATCTGTTCCCGAATCTTTTTTCCTACCAGAAAAGAACTGTTTTATTACATATAATGCTGTCTAGGTACTAAGTTAAGCATTTGGACACTGTTTCCTGATATTTTGGAGTTCAATATTTGCAACAAAATTATGTTAAAAGAGATGATGTAAGAAAAAAAAATTTAGGTTGGATTTTCTCCTATTAGTTAAGCGAAATGTTTGTTTAAACGAGCAAGAAGCACGATTTTGAAGCCGGAGTTTCATTAAAAGTATTATTGGAGAACGTCTGAATCGAATTACAAGCATTTTGGGGAAATCCGAAGATATCGAAAAAAAATCATATTTTTTCGCCGCCGCTCCCCCCTTTGAAAATTTCGAAAAAATGATTTTATTTCAAAGTCGTATTCTAGATGAACTGTGCTTCTAATATTAATTTTTGATTCAAACTGAGTACAAATTCACAAAAATTTTACAATTTTGCTTAATGCAAAAAATATTCGAATTTTAAATATAGAAAATGCTTACTTTTTCGAAATATTTTTCCACTCTTGAAATCGAATACGTATCTGTTCCCGAATCTTTTTTCCTTCCAGAAAAGAACTGTTTTATTACATATAATGCTGTCTAGGTACTAAGTTAAGCATTTGGACACTGTTTCCTGAACTTTTGGAGTTAAATATTTGCAACAAAATTATGTTAAAAGAGATGATGTAAGAAAAAAAAATCAAGGTTGGATTTTCTCCTATTAATAAAGCGAAAGGTTTGTTTAAATGAGCAAGAAGCACGATTTTGAAGCCGGAGTTTCATTAAAAGTATTATTGGAGAACGTCTGAATCGAATTACAAGCATTATGGGGAAATCCGAAGATATCGAAAAAAAATCATATTTTTTCGCCGCCGCTCCCCCCTTTGAAAATTTCGAAGAAATGATTTTTTTTTCAAAGTCGTATTCTAGATGAACTGTGCTTCTAATATTAATTTTTGATTCAAACTGAGTACAAATTCACAAAAATTTTACAAGAAAACTGCTTAATGCAAAAAATATTCGAATTTTAAATATAGAAAATGCTTACTTTTTCGAAATATTTTTCCACTCTTGAAATCAAATACGTATCTGTTTCCGAATCTTTTTTCCTACCAGAAAAGAACTGTTTTATTACATATAATGCTGTCTAGGTACTAAGTTAAGCATTTGGACACTGTTTCCTGAACTTTTGGAGTTAAATATTTACAACAAAATTATGTTAAAAGAGATGATGTAAGAAAAAAAAATCAAGGTTGGATTTTCTCCTATTAATAAAGCGAAAGGTTTGTTTAAATGAGCAAGAAGCACGATTTTGAAGCCGGAGTTTCATTAAAAGTATTATTGGAGAACGTCTGAATCGAATTACAAGCATTTTGGGGAAATCCGAAGATATCGAAAAAAAATCATATTTTTTCACCGCCGCTCCCCCCTTTGAAAATTTCGAAAAAATTATTTTTTTTCAAAGTCGTATTCTAGATGAACTGTGCTTCTAATATTAATTTTTGATTCAAACTGAGTACAAATTCACAAAAAATTTACAAGAAAACTGCTTAATGCAAAAAATATTCGAATTTTAAATATAGAAAATGCTTTTTTTCGAAATATTTGTCCACTCTTGAAATCAAATACGTATCTGTTTCCGAATCTTTTTTCCTACCAGAAAAGAACTGTTTTATTACATATAATGCTGTCTAGGTACTAAGTTAAGCATTTGGACACTGTTTCCTGATATTTTGGAGTTCAATATTTGCAACAAAATTATGTTAAAAGAGATGATGTAAGAAAAACAAATCAAGGTTGGATTTTCTCCTATTAATAAAGCGAAAGGTTTGTTTAAATGAGCAAGAAGCACGATTTTGAAGCCGGAGTTTCATTAAAAGTATTATTGGAGAACGTCTGAATCGAATTACAAGCATTTTGGGGAAATCCGAAGATATCGAAAAAAAATCATATTTTTTCGCCGCCGCTCCCCCCTTTGAAAATTTCGAAAAAATGATTTTTTTCAAAGTCGTATTCTAGATGAACTGTTCTTCTAATATTAATTTTTGATTCAAACTGAGTACAAATTCACAAAAATTTTACAAGAAAACTGCTTAATGCAAAAAATATTCGAATTTTAAATATAGAAAATGTTTACTTTTTCGAAATATTTTTCCACTCTTGAAATCAAATACGTATCTGTTCCCGAATCTTTTTTCCAACCAGAAAAGAACTGTTTTATTACATATAATGCTGTCTAGGTACTAAGTTAAGCATTTGGACACTGTTTCCTGAACTTTTGGAGTTAAATATTTGCAACAAAATTATGTTAAAAGAGATGATGTAAGAAAAAAAAATCAAGGTTGGATTTTCTCCTATTAATAAAGCGAAAGGTTTGTTTAAATGAGCAAGAAGCACGATTTTGAAGCCGGAGTTTCATTAAAAGTATTATTGGAGAACGTCTGAATCGAATCACAAGCATTTTGGGGAAATCCGAAGATATCGAAAAAAAATCATATTTTTTCGCCGCCGCTCCCCCCTTTGAGAATTTCGAAAAAATGATTTTTTTTCAAAGTCGTATTCTAGATGAACTGTGCTTCTTATATTAATTTTTGATTCAAACTGAATACAAATTCACAAAAATTTTACAAGAAATCTGCTTAATGCAAAAAATATTCGAATTTTAAATATAGAAAATGCTTACTTTTTCGAAATATTTTTCCACTCTTGAAATCGAATACATATCTGTTCCCGAATATTTTTTCCTACCAGAAAAGAACTGTTTTATTACATATAATGCATTTGGTCACTGTTTCCTGATATTTTGGAGTTCAATATTTGCAACAAAATTATGTAAAAAGAGATGATGTAAGAAAAAAAAATCAACGTTTGATTTTCTCCTATTAATTAAGCGAAATGTTTGTTTAAACGAGCAAGAAGCACGATTTTGAAGCCGGAGTTTCATTAAAAGTATTATTGGAGAACGACTGAATCGAATTACAAGCATTTTGGGGAAATCCGAAGATATCGAAAAAAAATCATATTTTTTCGCCGCCGCTCCCCCCTTTGAGAATTTCGAAAAAATGATTTTTTTTTCAAAGTCGTATTCTAGATGAACTGTGCTTCTTATATTAATTTTTGATTCAAACTGAATACAAATTCACAAAAATTTTACAAGAAATCTGCTTAATGCAAAAAATATTCGAATTTTAAATATAGAAATTGCTTACTTTTTCGAAATATTTTTCAACTCTTGTAATCGAATACGTATCTGTTCCCGAATATTTTTTCCTACCAGAAAAGAACTGTTTTATTACATATAATGCTGTCTAGGTACTAAGTTAAGCATTTGGACACTGCTTCCTGATATTTTGGAGTTCAATATTTGCAACAAAATTATGTTAAAAGAGATGATGTAAGAAAAAAAAATCAAGGTTGGATTTTCTCCTATTAATTAAGCGAAATGTTTGTTTAAATGAGCAAGAAGCACGATTTTGAAGCCGGAGTTTCATTAAAAGTATTATTGGAGAACGTCTGAATCGAATTGCAAGCATTTTGGGGAAATCCGAAGATATCGAAAAAAAATCATATTTTTTCGCCGCCGCTCCCCCTTTGAAAATTTCGAAAAAATGATTTTTTCTCAAAGTCATATTTTAGATGAACCGTGCTTTTAATATTAATTTTTGATTCAAACTGAATACAAATTCACAAAAATTTTACAAGAAAACTGCTTAATGCAAAAAATATTCGAATTTTAAATATAGAAAATGCTTACTTTTTCGAAATATTTTTCCACTCTTGAAATCGAATACATATCTGTTCCCGAATCTTTTTTCCTACCAGAAAAGAACTGTTTTATTACATATAATGCTGTCTAGGTACTAAGTTAAGCATTTGGACACTGTTTCCTGATATTTTGGAGTTCAATATTTGCAACAAAATTATGTTAAAAGAGATGATGTAAGAAAAAAAATTTAGGTTGGATTTTCTCCTATTAATTAAGCGAAATGTTTGTTTAAACGAGCAAGAAGTACGATTTTGAAGCCGGAGTTTCATTAAAAGTATTATTGGAGAACGTCTGAATCGAATTACAAGCATTTTGGGGAAATCCGAAGATATCGAAAAAAAAACATATTTTTTCGCCGCTCCTTTTAAAATTTCGAAAAAATGATTTTTTTTCAAAGTCGTATTCTAGATGCACTGTGCTTCTAATATTAATTTTTGATTCAAACTGAGTACAAGTTCACAAAAATTTTACAAGAAAACTGCTTAATGCAAAAAATATTCGAATTTTAAATATAGAAATTGCTTACTTTTTCGAAATATTTTTCCACTCTTGAAATCAAATACGTATCTGTTAACGAATCTTTTTTCCTACCAGAAAAGAACTGTTTTATTACATATAATGCTGTCTAGGTACTAAGTTAAGCATTTGGACACTGTTTCCTGACATTTTGGAGTTCAATATTTGCAATAAAATTATGTTAAAAGAGATGATGTAAGAAAAAAAAATTTAGGTTGGATTTTCTCCTATTAATTAAGCGAAATGTTTGTTTAAACGAGCAAGAAGCACGATTTTGAAGCCGGAGTTTCATTAAAAGTATTATTGGAGAACGTCTGAATCGAATTAAAAGCATTTTGGGGAAATCCGAAGATATCGAAAAAAAATCATATTTTTTCGCCGCCGCTCTCCCCTTTGAAAATTTCGGAAAAATGATTTTTTTTCAAAGTCGTTTTCTAGATGAACTGTGCTTCTAATATTAATTTTTGATTCAAACTAAGTACAAGTTCACAAAAATTTTACAAGAAAACTGCTTAATGCAAAAAATATTCGAATTTTAAATATAGAAAATGCTTACTTTTTCGAAATATTTTTCCACTCTTGAAATCGAATACGTATCTGTTCCCGAATATTTTTTCCTACCAGAAAAGAACTGTTTTATTACATATAATGCTGTCTAGGTACTAAGTTAAGCATTTGGTCACTGTTTCCTGATATTTTGGAGTTCAATATTTGCAACAAAATTATGTAAAAAGAGATGATGTAAGAAAAAAAAATCAACGTTTGATTTTCTCCTATTAATTAAGCGAAATGTTTGTTTAAATGAGCAAGAAGCACGATTTTGAAGCCGGAGTTTCATTAAAAGTATTATTGGAGAACGTCTGAATCGAATTACAAGCATTTTGGGGAAATCCGAAGATATCGAAAAAAAATCATATTTTTTCGCCGCCGCTCCCCCCTTTGAGAATTTCGAAAAAATGATTTTTTTTCAAAGTCGTATTCTAGATGAACTGTGCTTCTTATATTAATTTTTGATTCAAACTGAATACAAATTCACAAAAATTTTACAAGAAATCTGCTTAATGCAAAAAATATTCGAATTTTAAATATAGAAAATGCTTACTTTTTCGAAATATTTTTCCACTCTTGAAATCGAATACATATCTGTTCCCGAATCTTTTTTCCTACCAGAAAAGAACTGTTTTATTACATATAATGCTGTCTAGGTACTAAGTTAAGCATTTGGACACTGTTTCCTGACATTTTGGAGTTCAATATTTGCAACAAAATTATGTTAAAAGAGATGATGTAAGAAAAAAAAATTTAGGTTGGATTTTCTCCTATTAATTAAGCGAAATGTTTGTTTAAACGAGCAAGAAGCACGATTTTGAAGCCGGAGTTTCATTAAAAGTATTATTGGAGAACGTCTGAATCGAATTACAAGCATTTTGGGGAAATCCGAAGATATCGAAAAAAAATCATATTTTTTCGCCGCCCCTTTTAAAATTTCGAAAAAATGATTTTTTTTCAAAGTCGTATTCTAGATGCACTGTGCTTCTAATATTAATTTTTGATTCAAACTGAGTACAAGTTCACAAAAATTTTACAAGAAAACTGCTTAATGCAAAAAATATTCGAATTTTAAATATAGAAAATGCTTACTTTTTCGAAATATTTTTCCACTCTTGAAATCGAATACGTATCTGTTCCCGAATCTTTTTTCCTACCAGAAAAGAACTGTTTTATTACATATAATGCTGTCTAGGTACTAAGTTAAGCATTTGGACACTGTTTCCTGATATTTTGGAGTTCAATATTTGCAACAAAATTATGTTAAAAGAGATGATGTAAGAAAAAAAATTTAGGTTGGATTTTCTCCTATTAATTAAGCGAAATGTTTGTTTAAACGAGCAAGAAGTACGATTTTGAAGCCGGAGTTTCATTAAAAGTATTATTGGAGAACGTCTGAATCGAATTACAAGCATTTTGGGGAAATCCGAAGATATCGAAAAAAAATCATATTTTTTCGCCGCCGCTCCCCCCTTTGAGAATTTCGAAAAAATGATTTTTTTTCAAAGTCGTATTCTAGATGAACTGTGCTTCTTATATTAATTTTTGATTCAAACTGAATACAAATTCACAAAAATTTTACAAGAAATCTGCTTAATGCAAAAAATATTCGAATTTTAAATATAGAAAATGCTTACTTTTTCGAAATATTTTTCCACTCTTGAAATCGAATACTTATCTGTTCCCGAATCTTTTTTCCTACCAGAAAAGAACTGTTTTATTACATATAATGCTGTCTAGGTACTAAGTTAAGCATTTGGTCACTGTTTCCTGATATTTTGGAGTTCAATATTTGCAACAAAATTATGTAAAAAGAGATGATGTAAGAAAAAAAAATCAACGTTTGATTTTCTCCTATTAATTAAGCGAAATGTTTGTTTAAATGAGCAAGAAGCACGATTTTGAAGCCGGAGTTTCATTAAAAGTATTATTGGAGAACGTCTGAATCGAATTACAAGCATTTTGGGGAAATCCGTAGATATCGAAAAAAAATCATATTTTGTCGCCGCCGCTCCCCCCTTTGAGAATTTCGAAAAAATGATTTTTTTTCAAAGTCGTATTCTAGATGAACTGTGCTTCTTATATTAATTTTTGATTCAAACTGAATACAAATTCACAAAAATTTTACAAGAAATCTGCTTAATGCAAAAAATATTCGAATTTTAAATATAGAAAATGCTTACTTTTTCGAAATATTTTTCCACTCTTGAAATCGAATACGTATCTGTTCCCGAATCTTTTTTCCTACCAGAAAAGAACTGTTTTATTACATATAATGCTGTCTAGGTACTAAGTTAAGCATTTGGACACTGTTTTCTGAACTTTTGGAGTTCAATATTTTCAACAAAATTATGTTAAAAGAGATGATGTAAGAAAAAAAAATCAAGGTTTGATTTTCTCCTATTAATTAAGCGAAATGTTTGTTTAAATGAGCAAGAAGCACGATTTTGAAGCCGGAGTTTCATTAAAAGTATTACTGGAGAACGACTGAATCGAATTACAAGCATTTTGGGGAAATCCGAAGATATCGAAAAAAAATCATATTTTTTCGCCGCCGCTCCCCCCTTTGAGAATTTCGAAAAAATGATTTTTTTTCAAAGTCATATTCTAGATGAACTGTGCTTCTTATATTAATTTTTGATTCAAACTGAATACAAATTCACAAAAATTTTACAAGAAATCTGCTTAATGCAAAAAATATTCGAATTTTAAATATAGAAAATGCTTACTTTTTCGAAATATTTTTCCACTCTTGAAATCGAATACGTATCTGTTCCCGAATCTTTTTTCCTACCAGAAAAGAACTGTTTTATTACATATAATGCTGTCTAGGTACTAAGTTAAGCATTTGGACACTGTTTTCTGAACTTTTGGAGTTCAATATTTTCAACAAAATTATGTTAAAAGAGATGATGTAAGAAAAAAAAATCAAGGTTTGATTTTCTCCTATTAATTAAGCGAAATGTTTGTTTAAATGAGCAAGAAGCACGATTTTGAAGCCGGAGTTTCATTAAAAGTATTATTGGAGAACGACTGAATCGAATTACAAGCATTTTGGGGAAATCCGAAGATATCGAAAAAAAATCATATTTTTTCGCCGCCGCTCCCCCCTTTGAGAATTTCGAAAAAATGATTTTTTTTCAAAGTCATATTCTAGATGAACTGTGCTTCTTATATTAATTTTTGATTCAAACTGAATACAAATTCACAAAAATTTTACAAGAAATCTGCTTAATGCAAAAAATATTCGAATTTTAAATATAGAAAATGCTTACTTTTTCGAAATATTTTTCCACTCTTGAAATCGAATACGTATCTGTTCCCGAATATTTTTTCCTACCAGAAAAGAACTGTTTTATTACATATAATGCTGTCTAGGTACTAAGTTAAGCATTTGGTCACTGTTTCCTGATATTTTGGAGTTCAATATTTGCAACAAAATTATGTAAAAAGAGATGATGTAAGAAAAAAAAATCAACGTTTGATTTTCTCCTATTAATTAAGCGAAATGTTTGTTTAAATGAGCAAGAAGCACGATTTTGAAGCCGGAGTTTCATTAAAAGTATTATTGGAGAACGTCTGAATCGAATTACAAGCATTTTGGGGAAATCCGAAGATATCGAAAAAAAATCATATTTTTTCGCCGCCGCTCCCCCCTTTGAGAATTTCGAAAAAATGATTTTTTTTCAAAGTCGTATTCTAGATGAACTGTGCTTCTTATATTAATTTTTGATTCAAACTGAATACAAATTCACAAAAATTTTACAAGAAATCTGCTTAATGCAAAAAATATTCGAATTTTAAATATAGAAAGTGCTTACTTTTTCGAAATATTTTTCCACTCTTGTAATCGAATACGTATCTGTTCCCGAATATTTTTTCCTACCAGAAAAGAACTGTTTTATTACATATAATGCTGTCTAGGTACTAAGTTAAGCATTTGGTCACTGTTTCCTGATATTTTGGAGTTCAATATTTGCAACAAAATTATGTAAAAAGAGATGATGTAAGAAAAAAAAATCAACGTTTGATTTTCTCCTATTAATTAAGCGAAATGTTTGTTTAAATGAGCAAGAAGCACGATTTTGAAGCCGGAGTTTCATTAAAAGTATTATTGGAGAACGACTGAATCGAATTACAAGCATTTCTGGGAAATCCGAAGATATCGAAAATAATCATATTTTTTCGCCGCCGCTCCCCCCTTTGAGAATTTCGAAAAAATGATTTTTTTTCAAAGTCGTATTCTAGATGAACTGTGCTTCTTATATTAATTTTTGATTCAAACTGAATACAAATTCACAAAAATTTTACAAGAAATCTGCTTAATGCAAAAAATATTCGAATTTTAAATATAGAAAATGCTTACTTTTTCGAAATATTTTTCCACTCTTGAAATCGAATACGTATCTGTTCCCGAATCTTTTTTCCTACCAGAAAAGAACTGTTTTATTACATATAATGCTGTCTAGGTACTAAGTTTAGCATTTGGTCACTGTTTCCTGATATTTTGGAGTTCAATATTTGCAACAAAATTATGTAAAAAGAGATGATGTAAGAAAAAAAAATCAACGTTTGATTTTCTCCTATTAATTAAGCGAAATGTTTGTTTAAATGAGCAAGAAGCACGATTTTGAAGCCGGAGTTTCATTAAAAGTATTATTGGAGAACGTCTGAATCGAATTACAAGCATTTTGGGGAAATCCGAAGATATCGAAAAAAAAATCATATTTTTTCGCCGCCGCTCCCCCCTTTGAGAATTTCGAAAAAATGATTTTTTTTCAAAGTCGTATTCTAGATGAACTGTGCTTCTTATATTAATTTTTGATTCAAACTGAATACAAATTCACAAAAATTTTACAAGAAATCTGCTTAATGCAAAAAATATTCGAATTTTAAATATAGAAAATGCTTACTTTTTCGAAATATTTTTCCACTCTTGAAATCGAATACATATCTGTTCCCGAATCTTTTTTCCTACCAGAAAAGAACTGTTTTATTACATATAATGCTGTCTAGGTACTAAGTTAAGAATTTGGACACTGTTTTCTGAACTTTTGGAGTTCAATATTTTCAACAAAATTATGTTAAAAGAGATGATGTAAGAAAAAAAAATCAACGTTTGATTTTCTCCTATTAATTAAGCGAAATGTTTGTTTAAATGAGCAAGAAGCACGATTTTGAAGCCGGAGTTTCATTAAAAGTATTATTGGAGAACGACTGAATCGAATTACAAGCATTTTGGGGAAATCCGAAGATATCGAAAAAAAATCATATTTTTTCGCCGCCGCTCCCCCCTTTGAGAATTTCGAAAAAATGATTTTTTTTCAAAGTCGTATTCTAGATGAACTGTGCTTCTTATATTAATTTTTGATTCAAACTGAATACAAATTCACAAAAATTTTACAAGAAATCTGCTTAATGCAAAAAATATTCGAATTTTAAATATAGAAAATGCTTACTTTTTCGAAATATTTTTCCACTCTTGTAATCGAATACGTATCTGTTCCCGAATATTTTTTCCTACCAGAAAAGAACTGTTTTATTACATATAATGCTGTCTAGGTACTAAGTTAAGCATTTGGTCACTGTTTCCTGATATTTTGGAGTTCAATATTTGCAACAAAATTATGTAAAAAGAGATGATGTAAGAAAAAAAAATCAACGTTTGATTTTCTCCTATTAATTAAGCGAAATGTTTGTTTAAATGAGCAAGAAGCACGATTTTGAAGCCGGAGTTTCATTAAAAGTATTATTGGAGAACGACTGAATCGAATTACAAGCATTTTGGGGAAATCCGAAGATATCGAAAAAAAATCATATTTTTTCGCCGCCGCTCCCCCTTTGAGAATTTCGAAAAAATGATTTTTTTTCAAAGTCGTATTCTAGATGAACTGTGCTTCTTATATTAATTTTTGATTCAAACTGAATACAAATTCACAAAAATTTTACAAGAAATCTGCTTAATGCAAAAAATATTCGAATTTTAAATATAGAAAATGCTTACTTTTTCGAAATATTTTTCCACTCTTGAAATCGAATACATATCTGTTCCCGAATCTTTTTTCCTACCAGAAAAGAACTGTTTTATTACATATAATGCTGTCTAGGTACTAAGTTAAGCATTTGGACACTGTTTTCTGAACTTTTGGAGTTCAATATTTTCAACAAAATTATGTTAAAAGAGATGATGTAAGAAAAAAAGATCAACGTTTGATTTTCTCCTATTAATTAAGCGAAATGTTTGTTTAAATGAGCAAGAAGCACGATTTTGAAGCCGGAGTTTCATTAAAAGTATTATTGGAGAACGTCTGAATCGAATTACAAGCATTTTGGGGAAATCCGAAGATATCGAAAAAAAATCATATTTTTTCGCCGCCGCTCCCCCCTTTGAGAATTTCGAAAAAATGATTTTTTTTCAAAGTCGTATTCTAGATGAACTGTGCTTCTTATATTAATTTTTGATTCAAACTGAATACAAATTCACAAAAATTTTACAAGAAATCTGCTTAATGCAAAAAATATTCGAATTTTAAATATAGAAAATGCTTACTTTTTCGAAATATTTTTCCACTCTTGAAATCGAATACGTATCTGTTCCCGAATCTTTTTTCCTACCAGAAAAGAACTGTTTTATTACATATAATGCTGTCTAGGTACTAAGTTTAGCATTTGGTCACTGTTTCCTGATATTTTGGAGTTCAATATTTGCAACAAAATTATGTAAAAAGAGATGATGTAAGAAAAAAAAATCAACGTTTGATTTTCTCCTATTAATTAAGCGAAATGTTTGTTTAAATGAGCAAGAAGCACGATTTTGAAGCCGGAGTTTCATTAAAAGTATTATTGGAGAACGTCTGAATCGAATTACAAGCATTTTGGGGAAATCCGAAGATATCGAAAAAAAATCATATTTTTTCGCCGCCGCTCCCCCCTTTGAGAATTTCGAAAAAATGATTTTTTTTCAAAGTCGTATTCTAGATGAACTGTGCTTCTTATATTAATTTTTGATTCAAACTGAATACAAATTCACAAAAATTTTACAAGAAATCTGCTTAATGCAAAAAATATTCGAATTTTAAATATAGAAAATGCTTACTTTTTCGAAATATTTTTCCACTCTTGAAATCGAATACATATCTGTTCCCGAATCTTTTTTCCTACCAGAAAAGAACTGTTTTATTATATATAATGCTGTTTTTTTTTTTTTTTTTTTGGTGCAAATTTTATTAACTCTTTTACATGGGAATTACTTAATTGCTAGGGAAAATAGCTTAAAACTAGCTTAAATAACATGGTGTTTATATCTATCTTACTGGCCAATTACAGGCGCTCTAAGCTAAACTTACTTATTAGACTATGTCTTTCGACTTAAACTTACATATTCTTTGGTTCCTTAACAATGCTAACTATAGACTAAGAAAATTAAGTTTTAAAAACTTAGTAAAAATGTGTTTTTTTTTATATAAAACTATTATTATTAACTTAAAATAACCTATAATCACTTAACTCTACCTAAAATACTTAAATAACTTATTTCTTGCTTAAAGTATATATGCAAGACAGGCAGAAACACACACACCTGTATTGTCATGCTCGGTACATGCAATACATGCGCACATATATCAACATATACAAAATATATGTATATGTGGATGTCCCCTTCTTGCACATACACTATACTAAACTTAACTAAAGTAAAGGTCCTTAACCTAATTGAGTCAGCCACTACTCTTACGACAACAAAAAAAAAACAAACTTATGTAACATAGAGATGGCGGCCAACTCTGCCCTTGTGGGCTACTCGTCAATTGAAGGATGCGACGAAAGAGTTCCTTCCCTGCGCTCTGTCATCCACCAGAATTGTCGGTGCTGGCGTACTACTTCTATCCTATCGCGGTCTGAAACCGCCCTACTGAACCGAAGACACTCCGCGGAACTGTTGGCGACGTCTCGTTCGTAGTTGAGTCGCTTATCCACAGCTCTTCGGGCAATGTGGAAGATTAGCGGAACCGCTAATCTATTCTGGATCAGACCTATCGAGTCTAGGTAGAGGAAGGCCTCTGGGGGGACAAAGCCGTTAAGGCGCACACTTTCGTGATACAGGTCATTTGGGTAGAAAGCCCCGGAGATCAGATTGTTGACCGAGTTCATTGCTCTTGCAACGTGATTTCGTGTCAGCTTTATAATAAAATTATCCACTCTTATAATGTCTGCCCTATTGTATAGGACCTCGTTGGGATAGAATTTTCTGTATTCAGACTCTGGAGTTCTGTATAAGCGTAAGCAAGTCCTTAGACATTGCCTCTCAAACAACCGAATCTTTTCCATTAAGCTTGCTCCCACGTTGAACCACACGGGGCATCCATAGACGAGCATAGGCCGGATGAGGGCCATGTAGCAGATAATTTTTACCCTAGCATCGAGTTGCTGGTTATAGAACAGTTTCTTTGTTAGGGCAAATGCAACTTTGGCTCTGGCAAGGGCCGCATCTATATTTTTGTTGAAATACAGATACTGGTCCAGCCAAATTCCAAGATATCGGACTACACTTCGACTCGTCAATGGCTGCCCGTGCGGTCCCATAATTGAGAGCTTTCGCCAATTCTTGATGGTATCCCTAGAGGCCCCAGACAACGGCGATCTAAACAATATAGTTTCGCATTTTCGAAAGTTAATCTTTAATTTCCAGTCGTCGCAAAATCGCTGGATCTCATCGAAGTCACGCTGCAAGAGATTTCTAATGCCTTCGATCTTCGGACCTGATCTGTACGCAATTAAGTCGTCTGCGTACGCTATGACATGGGGAAGGGATCTTACAAGGTCACTGGTGAATATATTGAAGAGGATCGGCGAAATGACAGCGCCCTGTTGCAGACCATTTATTAATTTAAATAACCCATTAGAAGTTACATTGCCATTTTTCACAATGAACTGTCTATCGACTAGCATATTTACAAGCATGTACAACAGTGATTTGCTAATGCCAAGGCTACTCAACTTGTAAAAGAGTCCTTCTAACCATACGGTATCGAAAGCCTTTTCCAGGTCGACCAGGCAGGCACCAGTGCATTGTTTCTTACTTTTGTTCCATTGGATATCAGATACTAGTTTAGACGCGGCATGTATGCAATCATGCCCCGCCTTAAAACCAAATTGGTTATCCGGAATAATATTTTTGTCCTCAACAAAATTAAGCAGGGCTCTATGTACCACTTTCTCAAAAACCTTACTGATGTTCGGGAGAAGACTTATGGACCGGAGATTTCCCGGATTGGAGATATCCTTGCCCCGTTTAGGGATGGGTTGCACAACCGCCGTCTTCCAATGTGTTGGATAATATGCATTATTCAGCGCATTGTTAAAGAGGATGGTGTAAATATTTATTGCTTCTGATGGAAGATGTTGAAGCACAATGTTCGATATTCCGTCGATTCCCATTGATTTTTTCTTCTTCAGTGATTCGAAGATGCCTTGGAGATCAGCCTTTGATATAAACATGGGATTTGTCGTTTCACTGGCGTTGACAGTATTTGCCAAGTTATCGTCATTGAACTCGGTAAAACCGGTGTTCTCTGATCGCCATTGTGCCATCTCATATCGAAGATTGAAATTGTGCTCAAGTACGCGATTTTCCAGGTCATGATTCGGACAAATGGTTTCATTTACCTTATACACTTCCTGAAAAATAGCACCTATAGCCTCAACTTTCTCCTGAGGATCTTCGATCACAAAGAATTCATTGTCAGCTATTGCGTTTACCGGATCTATGCCCGCTGTCAAAAGTATTTGTTCGTTCACCGTCGTTCGATGGATCTTAAGACACGGAAGATCGTTTTGATTTTTCCTCCGAAATATTTTATTTATTTGCGGAAACATACTCGGGTTGCTGGCTTTTACAGCTCGAATTTTATTGTTCCAATGCAAGTTTATAGATACTCTGTAATTTTCTTTGATTAGCTGTTGGAGGTTTTTAATCAAAGACTTCAGTGTCCTTATCTCGGCGTTTTGTGTGTCAGTAAATCGTCTGTACAGGAGTTTAAGTCTTGACAACAGTCTACTTTTCTGTTGGCGCAGTGCGTCGATTGTTGCGTTTCGGTACAAGTTGGAGTTGTCAGCTTCTTGGTACAGAGGTATCGTACTGTCCATTGTTTGTTTGATTGTCACGTCCATGTGTTTCAGGTACCTGTCGATCTCATCGTTTGACAGATTCCTGTTGGTCGGTGGATGTATCTCATTTAGCGAGAGTTTTCTTATCAGAGTTCTAGTGAACCGTGGCCAACGCACCCTACTATAATTGTAGGGATACATCTGGACAAACTCTTCCAACTCCGCGCCTTCGTTTGGAATTCGTATTTCGGCACTTAGTCCGTAATGGTCACTGTCGTACACAATTGTGCGCAAACAGTTTACTGTTTGTCGGTCCACGTCAGTCAGTTTTAACCGTACGTCGCACAGCATGAGATCCAGATAGGAACCGCTTCTAGGAAACGACGGACTATCAGTAGCTTTTAATTCGAGTTTATATTCGACTTGATGCAGACCCCACCAATTAAGTAATTGGGTCCCTCTGGAGTTTGGTGAAGTATTTCCCCAATTTCGGTGTTTCGCGTTTAAGTCTCCGGCCATAAGGAAATAATTCTCTTCTAACTCCAGCCTTAGGCAGTGAAAAAGTGATTCGAGTTCTGGGATAAATAAACTAGGTTGAGAAGTATCAGGTGCATAGAGCGCGACAATATACATCTTCTTTCCACTGTGGAGAGGGATGCACACGATACACGCTTCCAGCAGCTGGAATCTCCGCACTTCACCGCTGTACACAGCCCTATACTTGAATTTTTTATTTATAAATATAGCAACACCTCCCCCTAGTTGGGAATTGGGACGGTCTCTTCTAACAATATTGTAATTATTGTGCCTTATCTTGTGCTTCTGATTAAGTTTAGTTTCGCTAACCAAAAGCACATCGGGGCTTAGGTCTTCTAGCAACTTAAAGAGTTCGTCTCTACGTTCGGTCCTCACCAGTGAGTTAACATTCAACGCAATGATCTTTAAAGAACTTCCCACCAGCATACTCATTACAACTGAAGGCGCGTAAGGTTCGGCAGCATCGTGTAGATCCTATCCACCCGAGTCGCTTGCTCTTGTATTTGATTTTGGAGCTGACTAATCTGCCCTTGGATAGAGAGCAAAATAGCCAGCAAGTCAGCCTCAGGTGCTTTAGGCACTTGGGCCTGTGTTGCAGCCTTAGGTTTTTGATGTACCGTGTTTTCCCGGCCTGCCACCATTTGGGCGTAGGTCACTTGGGCAGTAACGGCTTTGGATGGGATACGACCGGGAGGACGTTTCATATCTACTTTCTGCTGGCGAACCTGCTTTAATTTCTTAATTTCCTGGAACTTGGGACATCCCCTATAATAAGCGGTATGTCCAGAGTTCCCACAAAGCGTACACTTGAGCAGGCTTAAATCTGAAACCCTATCCTTACCCAAACTGCATTCCTCTGATTTGTGGTTCTTTCCACACTTCGCACATCGAAACTGCATTTCACAGTTCAGTGCGGCGTGGCCGAACCTTTGGCAGCGTCCACATTGTAAAATGTCTCCACTCCTCTTTACTTTCTCCCAGTGAACAACCTGGTAATCTAAGACATTAATGTTCCTTAGACTATCAAATTTACTTTTGGGTGATAGCTGGACCAGGAAGATCGGTAATTTTCGCTTCTCCCGTTTGGCCCTTGCTGTGACAAAAAGCTTTACCCCTACGAAATTGAGATCGTCGGTTTCAAATTGCTTCAGCTCTTTCAGGAGTTCCTCCGGATCAGTCGAGGGTTCTAGGCCCTTTAAGAGGACACTTTGCAATTTTTCCCCCTTCGGGGTAAAGGAAAAGAACTCTGTCGTCGATTCCTTCAAAAGCTGTTTAATAATTTTATATTGCTCCAGAGTGGAGCAATGAATAGCATGCCTAAATTCGCTTAATCTTTTGACAAAAAATGTTTCAGTAGTGGCTGACTTACATAGATCAATGGTATCCTTTAGCTCCATCTTGTATGTATTTATAGGGGGTACCTTCACCTTCACTTTCGTCTGCGACTGTTGTTGTTGTTGTTGCTGTTGAAGGTGCTTCTGCTGCGACACTTCCTGCTGCTTCTGTCTTGGTTGCGTTTGTTGTTGCTGCTGTTTTGGATGCAGCCCTTGGACTTTCTGAACTTTCAGAGGTTGTTGTACATGATTCTGCTGCTGTTGTTTTTGTTTCAGCTGCTGATGTTGTTGCTGCAGTTTTCCATGCTGTTGCTCAATATCTTGCTGAGCGCCTTTTAGTTCTTGCAAGCTTTCCTTCTCTCTTCTTGCCATTTGTTTAGCTTTAATGGCCAGCATTCTTTTTTCCAGGTCTTTCATATCACTGTGAAGACACTGGATTTGTTCGTCCTCATCATCTGTTTCAGACGACATCAGGGAGCCGAATCTGTTGCTGCCCACCGAATGGTTTGTTTCCTCACTGTCGGAGACGTTTGGGGAATTTCCGCTGGCTTCAACGCGTGCTTTGGCTGAGAGGGAGAGCCGCTTATTTTGGCTAGCAAAAAGCTTTTGCTTCTTCCTCCGCTTCGTTGCGACTGCGGTGAACACTCCGCTTCTGATGTGGGTTGCCGCTTCGTCGCCTGTCTTTTCGTTATCCGCAACTGGGAGCGCGGACCGCTCACTAGTTTCCATCACCTGATGTTTTATCTTTTTTGTTCAGTTTCTTTTAGTACCAACTAAGAAGAAAACCAAAAAAAAAAAAAAACGCTTGTCCCCGTCAGGGATCGAACTCACTACCTCTTGAGTGGGAACCTGTGGTATATGCCACTAGGCCAACTGGCGAACTGGAATTTTATTGTCTTTATCACAACTTAAGCAAGCTCACTATGATAACACTGTTAAGTCGAAACACGTGATTATTCCGCGGAGGTCTATGAACGACTCATATATAATGCTGTCTAGGTACTAAGTTAAGCATTTGGACACTGTTTTCTGATATTTTGGAGTTCAATATTTGCAACAAAATTATGTAAAAAGAGATCATGTAAGAAAAAAAAATCAACGTTTGATTTTCTCCTATTAATTAAGCGAAATGTTTGTTTAAATGAGCAAGAAGCACGATTTTGAAGCCGGAGTTTCATTAAAAGTATTATTGGAGAACGTCTGAATCGAATTACAAGCATTTTGGGGAAATCCGAAGATATCGAAAAAAAATCATATTTTTTCGCCGCCGCTCCCCCCTTTGAGAATTTCGAAAAAATGATTTTTTTTTCAAAGTCGTATTCTAGATGAACTGTGCTTCTTATATTAATTTTTGATTCAAACTGAATACAAATTCACAAAAATTTTATAAGAAAACTGCTTAATGCAAAAAATATTCGAATTTTAAATATAGAAAATGCTTACTTTTTCGAAATATTTTTCCACTCTTGAAATCGAATACGTATCTGTTCCCGAATCTTTTTTCCTACCAGAAAAGAACTGTTTTATTACATATAATGCTGTCTAGGTACTAAGTTAAGCATTTGGTCACTGTTTCCTGATATTTTGGAGTTCAATATTTGCAACAAAATTATGTAAAAAGAGATGATGTAAGAAAAAAAATCAACGTTTGATTTTCTCCTATTAATTAAGCGAAATGTTTGTTTAAATGAGCAAGAAGCACGATTTTGAAGCCGGAGTTTCATTAAAAGTATTATTGGAGAACGTCTGAATCGAATTACAAGCATTTTGGGGAAATCCGAAGATATCGAAAAAAAATCATATTTTTTCGCCGCCGCTCCCCCCTTTGAGAATTTCGAAAAAATGATTTTTTTTCAAAGTCGTATTCTAGATGAACATTGCTTCTTATATTAATTTTTGATTCAAACTGAATACAAATTCACAAAAATTTTACAAGAAAACTGCTTAATGCAAAAAATATTCGAATTTTAAATATAGAAAATGCTTACTTTTTCGAAATATTTTTCCACTCTTGAAATCGAATACGTATCTGTTCCCGAATCTTTTTTCCTACCAGAAAAGAACTGTTTTAGTACATATAATGCTGTCTAGGTACTAAGTTAAGCATTTGGTCACTGTTTCCTGATATTTTGGAGTTCAATATTTGCAACAAAATTATGTAAAAAGAGATGATGTAAGAAAAAAAAATCAACGTTTGATTTTCTCCTATTAATTAAGCGAAATGTTTGTTTAAATGAGCAAGAAGCACGATTTTGAAGCCGGAGTTTCATTAAAAGTATTATTGGAGAACGTCTGAATCGAATTACAAGCATTTTGGGGAAATCCGAAGATATCGAAAAAAAATCATATTTTTTCGCCGCCGCTCCCCCCTTTGAGAATTTCGAAAAAATGATTTTTTTTCAAAGTCATATTCTAGATGAACTGTGCTTCTTATATTAATTTTTTATTCAAACTGAATACAAATTCACAAAAATTTTACAAGAAAACTGCTTAATGCAAAAAATATTCGAATTTTAAATATAGAAAATGCTTACTTTTTCGAAATATTTTTCCACTCTTGAAATCGAATACGTATCTGTTCCCGAATCTTTTTTCCTACCAGAAAAGAACTGTTTTAGTACATATAATGCTGTCTAGGTACTAAGTTAAGCATTTGGTCACTGTTTCCTGATATTTTGGAGTTCAATATTTTCAACAAAATTATGTTAAAAGAGATGATGTAAGAAAAAAAAATCAAGGTTTGATTTTCTCCTATTAATTAAGCGAAATGTTTGTTTAAATGAGCAAGAAGCACGATTTTGAAGCCGGAGTTTCATTAAAAGTATTATTGGAGAACGTCTGAATCGAATTACAAGCATTTTGGGGAAATCCGAAGATATCGAAAAAAAATCATATTTTTTCGCCGCCGCTCCCCCCTTTGAGAATTTCGAAAAAATGATTTTTTTTCAAAGTCGTATTCTAGATGAACTGTGCTTCTTATATTAATTTTTGTTTCAAACTGAATACAAATTCACAAAAATTTTACAAGAAATCTGCTTAATGCAAAAAATATTCGAATTTTAAATATAGAAAATGCTTACTTTTTCGAAATATTTTTCCACTCTTGAAATCGAATACGTATCTGTTCCCGAATCTTTTTTCCTACCAGAAAAGAACTGTTTTAGTACATATAATGCTGTCTAGGTACTAAGTTAAGCATTTGGTCACTGTTTCCTGATATTTTGGAGTTCAATATTTTCAACAAAATTATGTTAAAAGAGATGATGTAAGAAAAAAAAATCAAGGTTTGATTTTCTCCTATTAATTAAGCGAAATGTTTGTTTAAATGAGCAAGAAGCACGATTTTGAAGCCGGAGTTTCATTAAAAGTATTATTGGAGAACGTCTGAATCGAATTACAAGCATTTTGGGGAAATCCGAAGATATCGAAAAAAAATCATATTTTTTCGCCGCCGCTCCCCCCTTTGAGAATTTCGAAAAAATGATTTTTTTTCAAAGTCGTATTCTAGATGAACTGTGCTTCTTATATTAATTTTTGTTTCAAACTGAATACAAATTCACAAAAATTTTACAAGAAATCTGCTTAATGCAAAAAATATTCGAATTTTAAATATAGAAAATGCTTACTTTTTCGAAATATTTTTCCACTCTTGAAATCGAATACGTATCTGTTCCCGAATCTTTTTTCCTACCAGAAAAGAACTGTTTTAGTACATATAATGCTGTCTAGGTACTAAGTTAAGCATTTGGTCACTGTTTCCTGATATTTTGGAGTTCAATATTTTCAACAAAATTATGTTAAAGAGATGATGTAAAAAAAAAAAATCAAGGTTTGATTTTCTCCTATTAATTAAGCGAAATGTTTGTTTAAATGAGCAAGAAGCACGATTTTGAAGCCGGAGTTTCATTAAAAGTATTATTGGAGAACGTCTGAATCGAATTACAAGCATTTTGGGGAAATCCGAAGATATCGAAAAAAAATCATATTTTTTCGCCGCCGCTCCCCCCTTTGAGAATTTCGAAAAAATGATTTTTTTTCAAAGTCATATTCTAGATGAACTGTGCTTCTTATATTAATTTTTGATTCAAACTGAATACAAATTCACAAAAATTTTACAAGAAAACTGCTTAATGCAAAAAATATTCGAATTTTAAATATAGAAAATGCTTACTTTTTCGAAATATTTTTCCACTCTTGAAATCGAATACGTATCTGTTCCCGAATCTTTTTTCCTACCAGGAAAGAACTGTTTTAGTACATATAATGCTGTCTAGGTACTAAGTTAAGCATTTGGTCACTGTTTCCTGATATTTTGGAGTTCAATATTTTCAACAAAATTATGTTAAAAGAGATGATGTAAGAAAAAAAAATCAAGGTTTGATTTTCTCCTATTAATTAAGCGAAATGTTTGTTTAAATGAGCAAGAAGCACGATTTTGAAGCCGGAGTTTCATTAAAAGTATTATTGGAGAACGTCTGAATCGAATTACAAGCATTTTGGGGAAATCCGAAGATATCGAAAAAAAATCATATTTTTTCGCCGCCGCTCCCCCCTTTGAGAATTTCGAAAAAATGATTTTTTTTCAAAGTCGTATTCTAGATGAACTGTGCTTCTTATATTAATTTTTGTTTCAAACTGAATACAAATTCACAAAAATTTTACAAGAAATCTGCTTAATGCAAAAAATATTCGAATTTTAAATATAGAAAATGCTTACTTTTTCGAAATATTTTTCCACTCTTGAAATCGAATACATATCTGTTCCCGAATATTTTTTCCTACCAGAAAAGAACTGTTTTATTACATATAATGCTGTCTAGGTACTAAGTTAAGCATTTGGTCACTGTTTCCTGATATTTTGGAGTTCAATATTTGCCACAAAATTATGTAAAAAGAGATGATGTAAGAAAAAAAAATCAACGTTTGATTTTCTCCTATTAATTAAGCGAAATGTTTGTTTAAATGAGCAAGAAGCACGATTTTGAAGCCGGAGTTTCATTAAAAGTATTATTGGAGAACGTCTGAATCGAATTACAAGCATTTTGGGGAAATCCGAAGATATCGAAAAAAAATCATATTTTTTCGCCGCCGCTCCCCCCTTTGAGAATTTCGAAAAAAGGATTTTTTTTCAAAGTCGTATTCTAGATGAACATTGCTTCTTATTTTAATTTTTGATTCAAACTGAATACAAATTCACAAAAATTTTACAAGAAAACTGCTTAATGCAAAAAATATTCAAATTTTAAATATAGAAAATGCTTACTTTTTCGAAATATTTTTCCACTCTTGAAATCGAATACGTATCTGTTCCCGAATCTTTTTTCCTACCAGAAAAGAACTGTTTTAGTACATATAATGCTGTCTAGGTACTAAGTTAAGCATTTGGTCACTGTTTCCTGATATTTTGGAGTTCAATATTTGCAACAAAATTATGTAAAAAGAGATGATGTAAGAAAAAAAAATCAACGTTTGATTTTCTCCTATTAATTAAGCGAAATGTTTGTTTAAATGAGCAAGAAGCACGATTTTGAAGCCGGAGTTTCATTAAAAGTATTATTGGAGAACATCTGAATCGAATTACAAGCATTTTGGGGAAATCCGAAGATATCGAAAAAAAATCATATTTTTTCGCCGCCGCTCCCCCCTTTGAGAATTTCGAAAAAATGATTTTTTTTCAAAGTCATATTCTAGATGAACTGTGCTTCTTATATTAATTTTTGATTCAAACTGAATACAAATTCACAAAAATTTTACAAGAAAACTGCTTAATGCAAAAAATATTCGAATTTTAAATATAGAAAATGCTTACTTTTTCGAAATATTTTTCCACTCTTGAAACCGAATACGTATCTGTTCCCGAATCTTTTTTCCTACCAGAAAAGAACTGTTTTAGTACATATAATGCTGTCTAGGTACTAAGTTAAGCATTTGGTCACTGTTTCCTGATATTTTGGAGTTCAATATTTTCAACAAAATTATGTTAAAAGAGATGATGTAAGAAAAAAAAATCAAGGTTTGATTTTCTCCTATTAATTAAGCGAAATGTTTGTTTAAATGAGCAAGAAGCACGATTTTGAAGCCGGAGTTTCATTAAAAGTATTATTGGAGAACGTCTGAATCGAATTACAAGCATTTTGGGGAAATCCGAAGATATCGAAAAAAAATCATATTTTTTCGCCGCCGCTCCCCCCTTTGAGAATTTCGAAAAAATGATTTTTTTTCAAAGTCGTATTCTAGATGAACTGTGCTTCTTATATTAATTTTTGTTTCAAACTGAATACAAATTCACAAAAATTTTACAAGAAATCTGCTTAATGCAAAAAATATTCGAATTTTAAATATAGAAAATGCTTACTTTTTCGAAATATTTTTCCACTCTTGAAATCGAATACATATCTGTTCCCGAATATTTTTTCCTACCAG